>JABSTQ010002271.1:0-36252 GCA_013358835.2 Ixodes persulcatus | reverse complement strand
GGCTATTAGCTGTCATATTACTAAGACATAGAAAGTCATCACATCATTAATATATTATATACAGTTCTTTCCCAAGCTAAACGCTAGGGTTTGTTCACCGCACATCGCACAGATCACCAGGGAATTGACTTTCACTTCCGTAATACACAAAAGTGAAGACACAGAAACGGTCCGAAACACACAGAGAGATTGTCACGGAGAGGGGTAGGGAATAAAAATAAATAATTAAGAATACTATTACCCAACTCCGATCTTAACGAAAATAGCGTTAAAAAGATAAAAGATTTAGGTTCGAGTGGTGCCAAGGCGATAGGTCCACGCCTGGTGGAGAGTCAAACAAAAAAGTCGACGACACGTAAAGGTAAAATAAAAATAAAAAATTTAATCAAGACGGAAAACCTCAGCCGCACACGGCAAGAACAAAAACCAACTCCTCCGGGCATTCCCTAAGCGGGAAGCAACCAAATGCGTGCGAACACGCTCTCTTCAGCACCGTCAGGCCGCTACGCCATGACGAAATAAACCCAACAACTAAACAATGCTAACAAACAGTTAGTAACAAAATATTTAAAGAAAAAACGTTCAACAGAACCGCAACCGAGAAACTAACTTCAGCGGAACAAAGAAACACACACGAAATAATACAAAAAAAGTCTTAACTGACCGACGCTGAGTCCAGAACCACGACACTGAAGCCTGGCAGGATGACGGAGTCCAGATGATGCTCGAATCTATTCTTCACTCTGTTCCGCACAGCCACGACGGCTGTGCGGAACAGTGGCCGTGCGGAACAAAGTGAAGAATAGATTCGAGCAGCGATGCGCGAGAAGGTAACCGAGACGTAACATGCCTCGAGCTTCATATCGGAAGGGAAGCTTTCGAGGTAGTTACTGCAGTTACTCAAACTTTCTCTTTCCCCTTCCCTTTTTCAAAAGAACACATCAGCCGGCGCTAACTTTTCATCTCGGGAGAAGACCACTCTTCACAAACGGTTAAAGTTGACAAGGAGGCTGACTTCGACCCAACTAGTCCCCGGGCTGAATAAACACAAATATATTTACCAACACGCTCGTTTTTAATGTTAGACTCCGGTCTTTGCTGTTTCCAAAAGAGATAACCTTTCGGTGCTATCGGATCTCCGCGGAGAGAGATAGAGCACTGCCGTTTCAAGGATAGGGCGCTCGAAGTTTGGGCAAATACGCGGTATCGTTTCACGCGTGCACAGATGGCTGGTTTCAAAATTTCCCCACATCCCTAACGGAACCGGCCCATCTTCATGTGTGCGCCGGAGTTTTGTCCCGCTCCGCCGGTTTTAGCGCGCTCGCGGCGTTGTTTTGGCCGGCAGAACTGTTGTTGACCGTCGATATTGTAAGGCCGTGCTGTCCTCATCCTCCCAGGCAACACTTCCTTTGCTTTCGACTGACTGACTCCTCCAGGGTGGCCGTCACTGTTCGCCGCGTCAACGACACATTCGTACCACTTCACTCCTCGTGACACTGGGTGCGCTGCTCGCTTTACTGTCACGGGCCGTCCTATCTAAAGGGGTGTCCAAACAGGACACTACAAAACGCACGACTCCGACAAATCGTGAAAATTGAAGCGGAGGCTTCAATTTTTACGATTTGTCGGAGTCGTAAAAATTTTTGCAGGAGTCGTGAAAATTTCTACGATCACGATCTTCTCTCCTCGCCTCCTCCACTTTTCTCTGACGTCGGTGCTCGTCAGATTTGACGTCACACGCCACCTGCGTCTGGCTGACCTCGCCAACGCCCTCGCATACCGCCATCGCCTCGGCTCGAAGACCAAGGAGGTCCGGCTTCGGGCGTCCATCCTTCTAAAGGCCCGTTCACACACTTGCGTTCGGAGCGACCACTATGCTTACGAACGAATGCAACCGCTGCGACTTCAACGACAACTGTGCGCGACGTGTACACACACATGCAGCCGCGTGGAACCACATGAATCAACAGCAAATAAGACACGAGCTTCAGCTCTTGCTCCTAGCCATTAGTAAGCAACCCAGCTACGCTTACAAACATGGCGGACGGTTCCGTGCCCGACGCGGGGTTCTCACCGGAGCAGCCCGAGGCGCCCGAGGTTTCGGCTACGGCGTAGTCACGAAGATCTGCTGTGCGCCTAGAATAGCTTTGTAAAGGCTGGTTCAGACATCTGAAACGAACCCGTTATCGACGACTGCGTCCGTTGCGACCGGAGCGACCGGAACGACCGCTCTGCGCCGCGCGCACACTCTCAGCTACCACTGCAACAAGCGCAGCGGGTCGGCACCACGGCGACCGCCTCTCCGTTGCCGTCAGCTGTTTCAGCGGTGCCTCTAAAAAGAAGGGGACGCGCAGCCACTCACTTGCGTAACAGAAAATAGACAGACCGTCTTCTATGACCTCAAGCTTTATTTTTTTTTTCAGGATAGAAAAAAGATGCAGTACGCCGTCTTGCACGATCACGACTTTAATACAGGACTTTGCCAACAGTACAAATCTCGCCACACGCCTTTTCTACGATTATAAAAGACGATGTAATCTTAGCAGCAATATAGCAACGTAGAAATATATTTTGACAGACGTTGCGAGCGTTCAGGATTGCTAACACTAATCACCTTTCTCGGATGATGAAAACGCGTGAAAATTCGCATCCTTTATACGGTACGCACCAGTAATACCTTGAACTTGAGCACACGCATGGAATGCGCCAAAAAAGAAATCCGGGTGATGTTCGAGGACACAAATGCCAAGAAAGCACCACTGTAGTCGAAGTAAACAAACACGACGGCACGGGCGTTCCTGCTGTCTTGAGAGTGCCGCCACGAGATCGCCGCACGAGTAGGGGGATCTTCCCTTCTAATACGTGCTGGGTTATCATGACGACACACAACGAAAATTCACAGTCAAGGATAGCGCTTTTACGAGGAACGATGACCTTCCACCACGCCGTCCACGTCGACGGTCACCACCGACGCCATGTTTGAAAATAGAAGGAGCCTGGTCCGCGTTCGCTACGCGCGAAAAGCCTTCGCGTCCTCACCTTCGTGTCGTTCCCTTTCCCGTTTTCGGGACTTGAGCAACGTCAGAGGCCTTGAGCGATTGACCGAGAGCCAATAGAGCGTGTGAGTGGCTCTCCGGACCCACGTGATGAGCAGAGCAAGGCCGCCGTGAAGGAAGCGAGGGGGAGATTGAGCGGGAGGAAGCTTCCCTCCAGCAGTTTTTAGCGGGGGGAGGTCTCCCCCCGACGGCCGGAAGCGGAGCGCCGCACGATTTGCCGGAGTCGTGAGTTTTCTACTATCCTGTTTGGACACCCCTTAACACAACGAGCGCGAAAGGTCGTGGTCATCTGCTGGTTCCGAAAGGGCCGGACGTTCATATAGGCCAATGAAGGCCCCCAATCAATACGACGTCTGCCGATTTCTACACATTAAAAATTTACGACGCCTGCTGGTCTTTTAAGGAATGTTGCTTTCTCTTTTGAACTCCTCCAATATAGCTTGCCGCCCATAATAAAATTTTAATGATCAATAAATATAACAGGGTGGAAATACTGTATTTCATTTTCATGTGGGAACGTTGAAAAAAGGCAAAAAATATTTCCAAAATTGTAAAGACGCGCAAATCGCAAGTCCGTTTCGAGCCGTAAAAACACGTTTTTGTACGATATTGATGCTTAAATATAGAACATACAAACAAAATACACACTTTCTCGACTTGCTTTTCGAGTAGACAACTATCATACCTACATTTTAACAAAAAACAAAAAAAAATAAAATGTTTTTTTTTTAGAAAATCGTTTTCAAATTTGGCACTTTTTGGGTTTTGGATAATATTAACGTAAACGTAGAGCAAATGGAATTCTATACAGCTGAATGATTTTATAATATCTATAAAGAGCGTGTTTCGGGCTCTCCATAGACATAAAAAGTATTGACGTAACTCAAGTAGATCGCCAAGATTTAATTGTCAAAGTTCGTCAACAATTAACCGAGGGGGCGTTTTTGACATTTTTACAGAAAAAAAGCAAAACGCCTAAACTTATTTCATGGTATTAGAGCCATTTACCTGTGCTCACAGAGTGCTTGAAAAAAGTTAATAAAATGTGGACTGAAAATCCACGGCGGGAAATCGAGCGAAACATCCAACCCACGACGGATGTTAAAAACACTTTTTTCTTCCGCGGTTTCTTTTAAAATTCGTAAGTCGAGAACCAAAAATTCGACGAACTTGCGGTTTGTGGGTACTGCGTTTCTAGAGACGGCGCCATAACATATATTTTTTCAGCAAAATTAAAAATTCGACCCTTTTTGCCTGCACGATTTGAGATGAAAACACACATATATATATATATATATATATATATATATATATATATATATATATATATGAGGAAAAGGCTGTTTGGTGGGACGACGAAAAGTGTATTAGAGTGTAAGCATACTTCGAATCTTTTAGTGCAGTTTTTTCACGCATTGGTCGGTCCACCTTTCGGCCTGAGTCAGGACTGGTTACAAACATTCTTCGAAACCCCCGAGTCCTGTCACGTGTCACGTGACGTGCATGCCTTATGGGAAGCACAATAACAAATGACAACTTATTTTGGGTGGAAGGTCAGGAGTTGTGGGGAGTTTAGCTCGCAGCTAAACTCCCCACAAGGTCAAACGGGGAGGCTTTCCCTGTAGGGTTCAGACCAAAACACACTCATAAAAACGTAAACGAATCTCCCCGCTCCACCCCCCCCCCCCCCCCCCCCGCAAAAAAAAAAAAATGGTGCTAACTATAAGCTATTGGACTCGATTTCGACCTAGAGGTGGCGGTATTGTCGCACTATCATCATCATAAAAGCGGGGATAGAATCACTGCCGCCGCAAAGGGTCTCCACATTTGCGCGCAAGACAGCGTAGCATATTAGCGGTGGGAAAACCATTCTAGTGGAAAAGGGTGCGATATTGCTAGGTGCTTCAGTGAAGATCAAATCGTGTTACCAGCATACGGCCTAAATTTAAAAATTCGCTTACGTGGATGCGTCGTCAGCTCTAGGTAGACGTTGGGAAGCATGGATCACAACGACGGATGCCTGTTTCGGGGTGAACAGCACTATTCATGTTAAATATATGTTTCTCTTCTTTTTTTTCTTCTCTTCTCTTTTTTTTTCATTTCTTCTGTCGCTGCTGCCATAGTGTATAGTGTATTGTGCTGGTTTGTTCTGTTTTTGTTTTGTACCTACGATATGGCAAAGGATCTCACCAAAATGTTCACTGAGTTAAAAGAGGACTTAAAGAAAGAAGTAAGAACGTTGAAAGACTCGTTTGATAGGGATATCCGAGCTGAGCTACGTGAAGTTTAGACTAGCATGGACTTCATGAACGGCCAATTCGAACTGATGAAAAAGAAACTGGAAGAAGTTCTCAAGGAAAACGTAGCATTAAAAAAAGAAAACGAAAGCCTTCGTCAAACAAATGCAGATTTGCAGAAAGAGATGAAAGAATGTCAGACTAGGCTGCTTCTCTGCGAGCAGTACACGCGAAACGTAAACCTAGAGATTAAAGGCATTCCAAAACGTGATAACGAACAACTTGGAACCGTTCTGACCCAAATCGGTGAAATCGTAGGTGAACCGATAACGCACTCCGACGTCGAAGTGTGTCATCGTGTACCGACGCGTATCGCTGGAGAAAGCAACATCATCGTCCAGTTTCTAAACCACCGTAAACGCGATGCTGTACTTGAGAAGGCAAAGAAGAGGCGTATCACTTCTGTTGATCTTGGCCTCTCGCCGGCTGTGCCAGTTTTTGTAAATGAGCACTTATGCCCAGCGCTCAAACGTCTGCTTGGCAAAGCTATCGGGAGGAAGCGAGAATTTCACTGGAAATTTGTCTGGGTAAAAAATGGAAAGATATACGCCAGGAAGTCTGACAGCACGCCTATTGTTCAACTTGTGAATGAAGATGACCTCGTCAAAATTTGCTAGATATTGATGTAAATGACAGGTGAAACGCGGGGGAGGTGTTTCCATCTACGTTCGGCAAAGCATTAGGTGTGAACTTCTAGCAAGGTATACTGAAATTACAGATGATTTTGAAATACTAACTGTACGAAGTAACAACTTAGTTTTCTCAGTAGTATATAGACCGCCATCGGCGTGTTTTGATAAGTTTAGTTCGTTTCTAAATAGGTATCTTGAATTTATATTTTTAAATAAATTGTCCCTTTTTCTTGGTAGAGATTTCAATGTGAACACACTGTTACACTTGAATTTATCATCGCAATTAGATAACATATACCAGTTCAAATGGTTTCATGAATGTGATCCAGTTTCCCACTATAATAAATATTTCCTGCTCAAGTGCCCTTGACCTTTTCGTTACCAATATTAGCACAGATGTCCATGACGCTGGTACAATAATTAGTGATATTAGAGATCACATTCCTATATTTATATCCTGTGGGGTTGGCGCTTCTATAGTGAAATCAAATAAAGCATCATATGTTTTTCAAAACATATCCGAGCGTAATTTTGAAAATTTCAGGGTTGAAATTTCGCGCACTGATTGAGGCCCAGTTTATTCTGAAACATGTGCAGATGAGGCGTATAACACACTTATTAGCATCTTTAGCAATGTCCATAGCTCGAATTTTCTCTTATTATCAAAGACAGTCTCTTAAAATATTCGGAAGCCCTGGATCACTCCTCTGCGCTTGAAAATGTTAAAAAGAAGATTCGTTTATATAGGTCTTTTTTAACGTCTAGAGTTCCCGATAAACTGATAATCTTCAAGCAATTTCGTAACCGCCTGACATCTGAATTGCGGAAAGCCAAACTGGAGTATCATACACAGCTTTTTAACCAAAATTGCAAAAACGACCAGAATTAGTTTGGAAATCCATAAATGAGGTGTTATACCGTAGTAGACTGCGTAAAGCTATTGGTGAACTTTCTGTTGACGGGAAGAACGTTTCTGGGACATCACTAGCAGAACACTTCAATAAAGTATTCGTAAACTTAAGCCCACCGCCACATAATGTTAATGCCTCCAGTTTTACACAAAATATAGTGCACGAAACAATTTTTTTAGAACCGACTGATGAACACGAAGTATGTTCTATATTTACGGGTCTTAGCAATAGTAGAAGTTGCGACACAGATGATTTACAAGTTAGACCCCGTAGAATTTGTTATAGATATCATCGCCTCTTGCCTGGTGCATATTTTTAACCTTGCCTTATCACAGGGGACGTTTCCTAGTAGAATGAAATTAGCTAAAGTATCAGTCATATTTAAAGGAGGAGACAAAAATCTACCGACAAACTATAGGCCTATCTCTATACTTCCTATATTTTCCAAAGGGCTTGAAACAATTATTTTAAAACGCCTCGATTCTTTCTTTGCTAAACATTCTGTGATATCGGATTTTCAATATGGGTTTCGCAAAGGAAAGTCAACTGAGACTGCATTGCTTCAACAAAAAGAAATTATTTTGAAAAATATAGAAAATCGGTTGTTAACCCTTGGTATATTTATAGATTTTAGTAAGGCATTTGATTTTATAAACCATAAAATACTACTTGATAAACTACACTGTTATGGAATACGTGGTGTAACTTTGTCCCTTTTACATTCCTATTTGGAGCACCGTAAGCAATGTGTTGAGATCGATGGTCATACATCGCCTTCTCTTAACATACGATGTGGGGTTCCCCAGGGTAGTATACTTGGGCCAATGTTATTTAATGTGTATATTAATGATATTGTAAATATAAAGAAACAAATAAAATACATAATATACGCTGACGATACCAGCCTATTTCTCGAAGAAACGAGTCTTGAAAAATTAATCGTAGACGCTAATGATGTTCTTAGCCAGTTCCTTATATGGTCCAACAACAATGGCCTTAAAATTAACATCCAGAAAACGAAAGCTACAGTTTTTCGACCAAAGAGCAGGGCTCTGCCAATTAATCATAATATTACAATAGGCACCGTACAAATCGAGTCAGTGAAACAACATAAAACGCTTGGAATAATTTTTTCTGAACACCTATTGTGGAATGATCATGTCAATTATCTTGTTACGAAGCTGTCTAGGGTGGTTGGAGTTATGTCACACTGCCGCAATATTTTCCCAGTTAACGTGAAATTACAAATCTACTATTCACTATTTCAGTCTTACAATAATTATTGCCATCTTGTTTGGGGGACAACTACACAAACAAACATAGAAAAACTTACTTTACTTCAAAAAAAGATGCTTCGTTATATTGTCAATGAGCACTATCTCGCTCACGCCAAACCTTTGTTTGCCAAATATAAAATAATTAATCTTCATAAGATGTATGACTATAGATTACTGCACAGCTTTCGTTTTTCATCTCCTGAGCATGCTTCGCTTCTATGCAAGATGTCGGAGCTCTCCGAACGTCCTCGAAGTTTCAACACCCGTCTTTCCGAAAAATGGATAGTACCACGAGCTCGTACTAACTATACTTACCAGTCCACTACATATCGTCTACCTTAATTACTTAATCATCTTCTTAATAATAATATTGATATATATCAAATGGGAAGGAAATCATTAATTATGCATTTCTTGTGAATTGTTCCGTGAAATTTCTTGGGCATACCCATACCTTTGTATAAATTTTGCATTTCGTACAGTGCTGTTAGAAGTTATGCGTATGTGCGCCTTGTGTTGTTTTGTGTAATTTTCTTCTATATGTAGCTGTATATTTTTTTCTATCTGTCACAAGTTCTGCGAATATTTTTTTTTCTTTTTGTATAATGCTGTTAGAAGTTGTATGCTTGAAGGGATTACTTAGCGTATCTTTCCTTTGCATATCCTTTTGTGTTCTGAATGGATGTCCTGCTGACAAATTTGAGACGGGCCCCAGACCTCGTCAATCTGCCACTGGCAGCTTTTTGTCTAGGGTCTCCGTTGGCTTGAAGGCCATAAATAAAACGATTGATTGATTGATTGATAATGCATCAGTTCACTATCGTAGAAATTCAACAAAACAGTGAATTCCAACACGCATAACATAATACTGGTACTGTAGGCTGAAAAATTGTGGGTTCTATGCATTTCTTTATTTTTAGCCTTTGCAGTAATATAAACATTTAGCATGAAGAGAAGTTAGGGCTGTTTAGAAAGCTACGGTGCTATTGAGTTCCTCCGCAGCCAATGTTTCCCTTTACTGTGCCATGGTGTGGGTAAGTTTTTCGGAGTATAAACAAGTCTACTACGTTGCCATGTGGAGAGATTGCCTCTTCTAGTTATGATCCGCAAACTCCACGCTAGCAGGACAACTGAAACAAATGAAACAAACTGTTCTAATATATTTGCCGCGAGTGTAATAAACGAGTGTAACCGAGCAACACAGCAACGTCCGTGTTATTCAATGCTCTTCTCGGTAGTGTGAGTTCACCCGTTTCAATTTTCTTGGGGAGGGCCGCGGATGTCAAAAGGCTAATATTATAAATTCCTGGCTATATAATCTTCTATTCAAACACACTATACTCTGTAACTCCAAAAAACGACCCGCACACGACACAGACATGATCGGCCGCAGCAACACTCTTTTACTGATGAGATCTGGCGACCTTCACGAGACTTTCCGATCATCCTCCGCCCTCACCGAACCCATATGGGGACTGGGCAGTTCATCGATTAACCTTCAGATCATTCAAGTGGCGCTTTAATTGCGATTTTTTTTCCGTTTAGTAAGATAAGAGTCTTGTGCTATGCGAAGTCAGCAAGGAGTAAAAAATGCCTGCTTTATTGTTTCGGAGGTCTTTATTTCTTTTTGGACAGAGGCTTGCACAGCAAACCACTTCAGTGTGCCTGTGATTGTCGCCGAGGATAATTATAATGTAAAAATATTAACTTAAAAATTACTTCACCTTAAAAAGCTTCCCGTGTTTATAATTCTGTAGGTGTCACAACTAGAAAATTATTATGTGCAGTTTTAACGTCTTTCATGCAATATGACCGGCGAAAAATCACCTAACGGATTTATCGATTGATTAGTTTATTAAAGTGTAATGATCAGTTGGGTTACTTGTCAAATCAAACCACAGCTCCAATCAACATTCCATGTTTTATGAAAGCTATGGTTTGTGCGAGATAACAAAAATATGTGGGACCAGCAGTTCTATAGAAACCACAACACTAAAGTTTTAGAAACAACCTACCTAATAAAAATCGCTTTGCTGCATGTCCATGCATGCGAAACGATAATAGAAAAGTAAATAAGAAGAAACAACAACAAAAACTATAATAATTTAATGAGGAAGGCTCCGCTCAGTCGGAAACCAGCTTGCGTCGTCGAAATATATGCTTCTGAAAGTGCGCCCGTAGCAGACGACGCACGGTGGTGTCCCCGCTTTCGCACGTTTCCAATGTCGGTAGCATGGTGGCGACACGTTTCGATCTCAAGGTGAATAAGACTCGCAGCTAAACTCGCCACAATATAAAGGAGAAAGCTCCCCTTTTGAACATGCTAATAAAAACCCAAACAAATTCATACAGAAAAAAAAAATGGTGGTACGGAGTATAAAAGATGATACTCAACAAAGGGAAAAAATAATCCAAAACCTCATCTTAGGCAGTCAATGAGTCATACCGCGTACAAGTCAGCACAGCTGTACGGTCATCGCCTCATCGACAAAGAGCGCATGGCGTCCGCGGAACAGAATAATCGGATTGATAGCCGAGTGCGCTAGCGCACACCAGCTCGGAGCAGGTGGAGCGAAAGCTCGCGCTGCAGAACCCAGGGATTCTAGGCTCTATCCCCACTCCTACCCGTTTCGATCTGGATGAGCATCGTACCGGTGTGCGGTCGTGTTCCACTACTGCGTGACGCACGTTAAAGACCCCAGGCTAGCGGTTGTACTGCACTGGCTAAATTGCTGATCTACGGCGAATGACTCGTCGCAACTTTGTATTGGCTAACCCACTACACTCTGTATAAATATTCATACAACCCGATTTATTATTATTACAATTCTCTTAGGGCTAACAGGCTTTGATTTATTAAAATATTATAAGCGAGTGCGAAACACCGCAATATCAAGCTTAAACAGTCACCGCTGCAAAGGTTTCAACGCCAATTTACAGTCCTGCCCGACCAAGCAGGCACAACACTTTGACTTGCATTTCAAAAACCTGTACGTAATAATCTTCCGGACGGAAAAGACGAGAGGTGATTTTGGCTGTTCAGAACGATGTGACTTCTTAAGCTGTGTTCATTGCGTGCATGAATGTCATTATATCAGCATGTTCATAGATCCCGGCATTAATGATGTTGAACGTGTAAATTAAATATGACTACCTATGCTCGCGATCCAGGTTTGTTTTAAAAGTAGACTGTAGAAATGTCGCCTCGATCTTATGGAATGAGTGTCCGAGAATACTCACATGTTTTGAGAGCGGGATTTCGCGGAGGGATTTTATATGGGCTTTATGCAAAGGTGTCATCGTCTGACCCACGTACTGCTTATCGCATGCGCCATATTTCAATAAGTATACGACGTTACTGGTATCGCAGTTTGTTACCGCAAATTTTGTTGGTGAAGTTAGAATTTTTAGTTTCTGCGTTGTCTCTTGGTGTCACGTGGTGAAATACCTCCCAGCCAACCTTACCGCATGGTCGACTCCTGGTTCTCTCAGACACAGTTGTTTTTGACTTAACTACGGTATTCGTAAGATTACTCGATCGTCATTATGCCACTTGGGGAGCGGTTCTGATAACCTTTGTTAGGCATACACTCTGCTCTAAAAAGTTAAACATTTTTTTTTTAATATGACTGACGTTAGGAGACTTATTGCTGAAGGTCAGCACGAGGTTGTCTTGACGGCCAGTTTCTGCTTGGGAACATCGTTCGCTTAATAACTCGTCACGATCAAGAGCCTGCGCCTTTTGGACTGCATCATCTATAATTGGTACAAGGTGGTTCTGTTCTTTTAATACTGCGCGTGATTGGTTAGCGTTGGCGTTGAAGCCGTCGTCGTTTAAGCGCACGCGTTTAAACCTGTGGGTCTGACTATAAAATATACAGATTTGGCAAGGACGAGGCTGGCAGCTGTCGAAGTGCAAACATGTGTTAGGTCAGCCGGCATTCGATAGAGTTGAGTGACTAGCTTTGTGCCGTTAATTATAACCCTGACGTCTAGAAAATTAAGTTCGGTTTTAGAAAAATTGCGAGTATAGCTAATAGAAGGTTGCACGGAATTAATACTTCTATGAAGCTAAGTTCCCTTTTGTGTGCCCAGATTATAAATATATCATCAATGTATCTTTTATAAAACATCGGTTGGAGAGGGCAGCTTAAAAGAAAATTAGATTCTGGATGGTGCATGCGATAAGCAGTACATGGGCCACACAATGACTCCTTTCCGGATTAGATTCAATAATCATAGAGCCCATATAAATTTCCTTTCCAAACTCCCCCTCT
Organism: Ixodes persulcatus; assembly: GCA_013358835.2. Taxonomy (NCBI): domain Eukaryota; kingdom Metazoa; phylum Arthropoda; class Arachnida; order Ixodida; family Ixodidae; genus Ixodes; species Ixodes persulcatus. The sequence continues at coordinate 23,802 of JABSTQ010002271.1, read as the reverse complement.
CAGGACATATGAGTATTCCCGGACACTCATTGGATAAGCTCAAAAAAATATTTACACAATCTGGTTTTCAGACTAACCGGAATCACGAAGAGAGGGAGTCATATTTAATTTACAAGTTCACCACTAATTAACTTCTAATCAATGAACACCCGGGAATAATGACATCTATGAACACAATAAACACAACTTCAGCAGTCATATCTGTCTAAACGACCACAATCACCCCTCGTCTTTTCCGTCCTGAAAATTATTGCGTGACGGTTTTTTCGAGGGTAATCGCCGTGTTGTATTTGCTTGGTCGGGCACACACATAATTCGGAAGCTATACTTTGTTTCACCTTCGGTCTGAGCGCGGACGATGTCATGAGCCGAAGGGCCTATAAAACAGCGTAAAAAGCGCAACATCATGGCGTGCTTTCTGCGCTTGATAGAACTATAGTCCTATCAAGCGCAGAGAGCACGCCATGACGTTGTGATTTTTGCGCTGTTTGATTTGCCCTTCGGCTCATAACATCGGCCGCGCTCGGCCGTAAGCTGAAACGAAGTATAGACCAACACGCGGCCCTGACGTCACGCAGCTGCGGTGGCGCTGCCGACGGCACTGCGCATGCGCAGACGATTCACTTCACGCGAATTTGGTTTCTGCGCACGCGCAGTGCCCACACCTGGTGTGGGCAAACGCGAGCTTGTTTGTAAACAGCGTGTGGGTCTATTTTGTACCGCGGACACGTTGCGCTCTTTGTCGATGAGGCGATGGCCATCCGGCTGCGCTGACTTGTACGCGGTACGGATTATTGTCTGTGTAAAATGCGGTTTTGGTTTAGTTTTGTCTTTTGTTGAGTTCCAACGTTTATACACGAACTCAACTCTGTTGCGTCACGCTGCGGTGGTGGCGCCTCGGGCGCATTTCCGGTCTGGGGCGGTGGGCGGAAGGGACCGTACAAAACATAAATTCTTGTTTTTTTTTTTTTTTTTTAGATACCAGGCAAACAATTTGCCTTTTCGTCAAAACGCCGTGACGGGGGCTGTACCAGCAGAGTTGGGAAAGGTTTGAAGGTCAGTTTTCGTGTGTTTTCTGCCTGCTCGGTTCGTCCGAGAGCGTGGATGGGGGCTGTGAAAAGGGCAAACCAGACGCTGTCGAACTACAATGGACCTTTTCCGAGAAGCGTTCTGCGCACGCGCGAGCACTCGATGCCAAGCGGCGGAAGTCGGCACTAGAAATCGAGGAAATTCGGAAGTAGGCTGTGGATCAGCGAGTAGAACACGTAATTGCTACATGTATATAATTGTGTTACACAAAAAAAGAAAGTGGACGGAAAGAAAAACACGACGTTTGGGTGGACGCCACAGATCCCCCTCTTTAGAGTCGCGTTGGGCACGCGCCGCTGCTCGGAGAGCGAAGAAACTGGTAGCGTAGCTCCCATTATCGATTGGTAGCGGAGGTAGGTCACTTCCTCGATTTTTAGTTCGTGCAGCCACCGCCTGGTGCCGTCGGTATGTGAAAAAGGTCCATTGCTTGTGCGGGCAACACTTTGGGTTGAATTCACAGATACAAGTGGTTGCCAGATGTATTTGCTTTGTTCCAACATGAACGAGGGAAAACCGTCGAGTTATCCGGACCATTCGCGGCCCGCGGGTTCAGTGCGTCTTCAAATTCAAACGGCCGTCTGAGCGTTCCAACTGTCGTCTGCTCTTTCAAACTTGTCTACTTTTTGTCGTCTGCTCGTTCAAAAAAAAGTGGCCCGCAGACCAAACTTTGACCGAGTGATTTCAGTAAGAACTAATTGCAGGCCTCAAAAGACTTAAGTAGGCTCGGTGTAAAAAGTACATACAAGATGTTGATCATTAGTACCGGTGGCCATCACAGACTTGTTACGCCTGATTCACTTGGTCTGTTACCGCTTGCGATATTCACTATCGACGTCGATCATCGCCGCTAGCGTCTACACTTTTACAGCACGAGCGACGTAGCGAGCGAAAATAGCTAAAAAAATCTCATCCTGGTTTGACGTCCATTCTGTGGCGTTCACGCGAATGAATCGCCGCACGTCAATCTATTTACGCACATTTCAGCGGCGTAAAGAGCCTTTATAATTTCGCTCAGGCGACTAAAGTGGTAAGACATTGTTAGGACGACGTAGAATCGACAATTCTAACTCGGAGAAGAGTACGCAGACTCACACAGACGCAGACAACGTGACATTACAACGGTCTGTTGACGCGAGACGCGGTACTTCCTGCCCACACTCCATTGCGCATGCGTTCGAACTGTCATCTGCTCTTTCAAACGTGTCTGCCTTTTTGTCGTCTTCTCGCTCAAACTACAGCGGCCCGTAATCCAAACGTTGACCCGGTAATTGTGATAAGATCTAAGTGCAGGCCACAAAACACTTTTACGTTTGAAGGTTGGTTGGGTTAAGCAGGCTCAATGTAAACAGTAGATACAAGGAAATGTTGATCATTGTTACCAGTGGCCATTATCAACTTGTAATGTCCGATTCTACTTGCGATTTTCAGTATCGACGTCCACCATCTCAGCTACGGTCCACGCTTTTGCAGCCCGAGCGACGTTGCTATTGAAAATAGCGAGCAGAATCACATCGTGGGAGTTAGGCTCTAGCGCCCATTCTGCGGCGTCCACGTGAGATTAATCGCCGCACGTCACATTTTTCACGCAACGTTTTGCAGTGTATCGAGCCACGTTAATTTTTCTGAAGCCGCTCAGGTAGTCGGACATTGTTAGGAGGACGTACAATCAACAATTCTAACGCGAAAAATAGCACGGGGACTGTAGTATTCTGAGTTTAACCAAGTTTAGCGGTCGTACGGGCACGTTTGAACGAGAGAAGCGCGTGTCCCACTCGGAGTGCCGCGTGCTCAGGTCGTGCATGCTACTGCCGGTTTCGAACAGTTGACCCTGGGATTTGAAATAAAGAAGTAAACAGACACCGGTGTCCTTCCTCGCCCTCGACGGGGCCCGCAAGGACGCGGGCCCCCGCCGTTACCGGGTCGCCTTAGTGGATGAACCCGACGTCAACTCCCCGGTCTCGACGACGGCGGCAGCAGCGGCTGCCACTCCTTTCCCGACTTGACAAGGCAAGACATCGCCACCACCAGTATTCAAGACAATCCACGCAGCCCTGCGCCGGTACCCGACAGAACCTCTTGAACCGCCACCTCACTATACCAACACCGGGTTCCTCCGAAAATACAAAAGGGATTCACACAGACGCCGAGAAAATCGCATTTCAATGGTTTCTTTATGGGCGACGGTGAGGTTCTTGCCCACCCTCCATCGCGCATACGCGGCGCCGGTGTCGTCCACTAGGGGCGCTCCAGTTTGTTTGTAAACATGAGTTGGTTTATACTTCGCACCACTTGCTTTCTTTTTTAGGTAAATGTTTGCGTTTTTATTAATGTGGTCAGAAGGGGAGGGGAGCTTGTTCCTTTGATCTTCTGGCGAGTTTATCTGCGAGGCATATTGCTTACAGCTGGCACCACTTTTTTTTAGAGAATTGTTTACGCTTTTGTGAGTATGTTTCGGGCTGAACCCCGAACCTCCCCGCTTGACCTTCTGGTGAGTTTAGCTGCGAGACGCTAAAGGTTCCATGGAGAGAATTATGCGACGAATAACTCACGAACGCCGCCCGACGGCACGCTCGCTTTGCGCGCGACATGGCAAACACTGTGCTGATGTCACGCGCAAATCAGAAGCCGCCGGGCAAAATTCGTCGATTCTTCACAGCATATTCGTCCCATAGACCCCAACCTTTACTCCTGACCTCGCACCCAAAATAAGAAGGCAGCTGTCATTGTGCTTTCAACGAGGTATGCAGGTCACGTGACACGTGACGGGACTCGGGTGTTTCGAGTCCCGACGACGAAGAGTGTTTTGTAAGTATTCGTTATGATGGCCCGACTAAGGCCGAAACGTCGACCAATGTGTGATAAAAGTCCACTAAAAGCTTCGAAGTACGCTTACTGTCTAGTACACTTTTCGTCGTCCTGCAAAACAGTATCTTCCTTATAAAAACACACACACACACACACACACACACACACCTACACGCTCACGCACACGCACACACACACACACACACACACACACACACACACACACACACACACACACACACACAAACACACACAGAGTTATATATATATATATATTTGAAAATATGCAGATGAATGAACAGTGTTTCCTCGAATGAATCAATGTGTTACGAAACCGCAAAAAGACAAAATAAACGGCGGAGCCAGGATTCTAACTCTGGGCCACCCAATGTCCTGTCGGGTATGGTTATATTATATTATAGTGTATTATATTATATTATACGGGCCGCGGGCTACTTGACATTTTACATTTCTCTTTATGGCTCTGAGATTTTTTTCTAAGTCCTCTGTTTATTTATTTATTTATTTATTTATTTATTGTACATACCCTCAAGCGCCGAAGCATTGTAGAGGGGAGGGGCAAAGCAAACAAAAATAAAACAAACTGACAAAACAAAAAAAACAATCGGCAAGAAATTCAAATATCAAAAATACACTGCGATTGGAAAAAGCAGTAAGCAATATCTGTTACGAACAAAATAAACAAAATAAAATGACTCATGTTGGCTGATCAAACAGAAATGTATACAAAGATTGGCGAAAAAGAAAATAATCGGGTATAGTTGCGATATTTGCTGGAAGGAGGTTCCAGTCGTTTGATGTATGCGGGATAAATGAATAAAAAAAAGAGCTTGTTTGGCAACGTGTTAATCCGACTTTATTCAGATGGTCCAGACGGGAAGAGTAATCGTTAGGCAATGTAAAGAAATGGTCTCGCAGCGACTGATGATGATACACTTTATGAAACAGGCAAAGTCGAAAAAACTTTCTGCGCAATGACAAAGAGGGTAACAACAAACTGGAATTCATTGATGATATGCTAGCTGTTTGATTATAATTAGACCGAATGAAACGAACGGCGTTATTTTGAACTAGTTGGAGAGCGTTATGCAGAAAAGCGTGATTAGGATCCCAAATAGAGGCTGCGTATTCCAATTTTGACCGTACAAGAAGTTTTAAGTTAACTGGGGCCGTTCTGAAGTTTCGTCGTAGGTATCCTAACATGCGGTTAGCGTTGGCGATTATTATATCGATATGAGGCTTCCAGGTTAATGTTGACGATATAGTAACACCCAGATAACGGTATGAGTTTACAGATTCAAGTTGAATGTCGGTTAGTGTATATGCTGAAGGGCGTGCGCCTTGCCGGGAAACGCGCATTAGTTTGCATTTGTTTGACAGAGTTTCTGACCAAATTCCTCTTTCACCCAATTGACTTCTCTTTCTACAGCGTGTTTGGCCGACTTTGCCGCACTGCCCACCGCTCCACCTTAACCCGCTGCCCGACACCGCATGGGCACATGTCTCTGGAGTCGGTTTTGGAGTACTTGTAAGGGACTGTGCGCAGGCAATCATAGCCCCTCTGCCGAGGCCGATATACCTCTGGGAAGGACTCACCGTGTTGTGGTGCGCGTGCATTCGCGAGAACGGGACTTTTCTACACATGGGCAACACAGCTTTGGCTCTAGCGCTGCACCGCGGCCTTGGGCGAGCTTTGCCTAGGGCCATTGCCAGTGCCGTCTCTCTTCTTTGTTTTAATGAAGATATGTCAATAAAATGGGTACCGTCGGTACACTCTTCGTCGGTCATGAGCCCCGCCGACCTGCCGCTGCGCGCTTGACACTCGATGGTGAGCCGGCGGGTCATCGAGTCCTCGCCCTCTCGGCGCGAGACATATTTTCCTTCTCGTGCTGAGGGCGGCTGGAGGATCGAGGAAACATCCGAAGGGTTTCTCGAGGTTTTTCAATAAATGTCAATAAATAAATAAATGAAGAAAAATGGCACTGGCAATAGCCCAAGGCAAAGCTCGTCCATGGACGCGGCGCAGAGCGAGAATCAAAGCTATGTTCTCCGTGTGTAGACAAGTCCCTTTATCGACAATACTCGCGCACCACAACACGGCGAGCCCTTCCCGAATGCATATTGGACTCGGCAGAGGGGCGATGATAGCCTGCGCACAGTCCCAGACATCTACGCCGTAACCGACCCCGGAGGCCTCTGCCCATGTGCTGTTAGGTAGCAGGTTTGCATTGCGGCAAAGTCGGCAAACACGCAGAAGAAAGGGAAGCCAGTTGAGTTTAAGGGGGAATTAAGTCTGAAACTTTGTCAAACAAGGGACGAAGAAGAAAAACAGCCAGAGCAATAGAGAGAAAATTAAAATGCCAAATATCCCGCCACCCCATGGAGCGCCTTGAGGGGAAGCGGGCGCTCCAGCGAGCGAAGGATACGAGGAATGATCGGAGCCGTTCTGGCGTGTGCGAAATGGTGTCATCGGCTGTGTCGAGCCTGAACCCAAGCAAACCCATGCGTCGCGTGGGCTCTGCTCGTGTCGCTTAGGGTTACCGTAGACGCCAACCTGTCTGGGTCAGGATGGGCGCACAGGAAGTCTATGTGAGACCAAGCCCAGAGTCCACGCGCACGCATTTCCCTGGCAACGGCTGTTGCCAAGAGCTGCACGTAAAATGGCGTCGGGCGTATCACGAAGGGCATACGGCACAAACGGCTGTAACGGCGGCCTACTCTAAATGTGGTCAGGTTACGAGAAAAGGGATGAAGCGTGATATGGTAAACCGCCTCAGCAACGTCGAGCTTCACCATATACGCTTGGCGCGTGAGGATGTTAACTTTGATGGCCTAAGGTAGCGGAGTAAGGCGAAATGGAATCGCCTGGAGGTAAGGAGTAAGTGCGGCGCAGTCTAAAACAAAGTGGGACTTTATGCTGGTGCGGTTTTCCTTCTCACCATCGTTGGTGTCGAAGGAGTTGTCATCGGCGTGGGGCCTGATCACACTGTCGGTCCTGCTGAGCCAGTACAGAATTCGCTCGGCGGCGTTGGCCGTCGAGTCCGGATCCAATCGGTCGTTTTCTTCGGTCCAAGATCAAGCACGGGCAAGGTCGGCCGAGACGCAAGCCTTGCAAAATGCATGGGCGAGAACGTCCTCAACCGGCAAAACACCCAGAAGCGTCGAGGAGTCGACGGTGCCGTCAATGACGGCAATGGTGGGTCTCGAAGACCCAGGGTAGCTGCCGGACTCAATTAGGTTTAGGGGCCCTCTCGGACCCTGTGCCTGGGCGGTAGCTGGTGCTCGCGGAAGCACGAGACATGCAGCGTCCGCGTCAAGGCTGGTTGGGTAGCTGGTCGAGGAGCTCTCTGAAAAACCTCGGACTCGAGCCTGGACGTCTGGTGAAGGATAGCCGTCCTCCAGTTCCCTTTCGCGACGACGTGGAAGAGTTCCAGTCAATCAAAAATGAGGTACTGGTGTTCGCGGAGCACGGCATCTCAGTAGAACCGATACGGGTCGAGATGCCGGATCTCGGGGACATCTGTCGTTGACAAACTTCTGGTTTTCTGGGCGAGTTCGCTCAGAATGTTTTAGGCCTGACGGACCCTCGCTCCGAGAGTGGGGAGTGGGTTCTCCACCGGAGGTAGTCGGATCGCGTTGGTGGTTCTGATAAATATGATTCCCGTAGAAGTCATACCTCCGGTGAAAGCAGGGGGAGGGATCCGGCGATGCTGGAAGCGATCTCTTGGCGTGTCTGTGGATGTTAGAGCTCACCGTGCTGACGTTCAAATAGCTCGCGTTCAGAGTTCTGCGACAGGGACTGCTGAGACTGCTGGACGTGTGGGGCGAGACCGGCTAGGCCATCAACGATTGGAAGCAGGGCAGTTCCCAAGGTTGAGACGAAGGAGTCAGAAATGGCATCTCCTATCTGTTGGACGGGGGCGACTCCGTCATCGGCGGCCAAGTGCGTTGGCGCGTTCGACGACGAGGCATCCTTCTCCTTGGCTTTTTTTCTTGTCATGCTGAGATGCGAGGCAGTGCCGGTGGCTTCCACTCGGTTCGAAAAAGGGTCTCGGCACGAGAAGGAAAATAAAAAAAAAAACTCAGAAACCCTTCGGGCGTTCTCTCGTTCCTTCCGCCGCTCTCAGCCTGAGCATATATAGATATATATCATAAAAAACGGCAATGTCACACCTCTGACCTTTTTTTTCTTTCTGTGTTGTCTCAAAATCGTCACTCGCGATCCGTTTCAGACTAAATGAATACGAAGTTTTCTTTTCCACCTGCTCTGCATGATGGTCAATTTACCTCGTTTCTTTATACTGGCTACTGCATGTCATGAACATCGGTGGATTTGATAGAACCGAATTGGATGGACATCTGAGAATTCTAACTTATTAGTTAATACCCTAAAGTCGACACGTACTGCATACATATAGAGATGTAGGAGTGTAGCACATTTAAAAATAAACTTCTTTTTATTATTGAACGATCACTGATTCCAACTAAATATTCTTAATCTTAAAGTTAGATTGAACTGAAATGTATTACCAGATGGACCACTCGCTGAAAGTAACTCTGTTACATTGCCACGACATTTCAAGATCCTTCCTCCAGCTCATACTTGAGAAAAACTAATATTTGGTTTTATTTTTCGGTTAATATCGGTTAAAACCGGTTACCGGTAAATAGTTTATGGTTACAGTCACGGTTACGGTTTTTATAAATTTCAAATAACGGTTTCGTTCCGGCTATGGTTACTGAAAACATTTCGTTCCTAAGTTTCGGTTACATATATATATATATATATATATATATATATATATATATATATATATATATATATATATATATATATATATATATATATATGTATGTATATATGAACGCCGGTGGAATTTATACAAAGCTACGGTCAAGTCCAAGTTTCAAAAACGGCGGAATGACGGTTGGAGTTCCCAAAGAAGCGACGAGAGAGTTCCGGATGGGCAAACGTTTATACAATGCTAAAGTCGGATCCAAATTTCGGCGGGGTGACTGTTGGAGCTTTCATGAGATGGAAGCGTGGGGCAGTTCATATCCCGATGAAGCCGCTTGGCGGTCGGGGCCAAGTTTCAAGGACAAGGGAATGACGGTTGTAGTTTCTTGAGAGGGGGCTCAGGGTGACTTTGTGTCCGGGCGGGCAGGGGTGACCTAGACAATAGCGTACAATAGACGAAAGTTATACCCGCAAACTAAACTGCTATCACAAAAAAAAACCGGCACGGTAACTTGGGCTGTTTTGTGGGGCATGCATGAGTCAGACTTACAAGGGAACAATGTGAAACCTAGAAATAAAAGACAAACGTTGATGATCCAGTTCCGGCCGATAACACAGTACCACTGCTAACAATATTTCTGGGACCTGAAAAAATGTCCCTTGATCGCTGTTGCTATTCTTCTGATAGCATTTTAATTGATGCCAGAGTACTGGGGCTTTCATTTATTCCTTGTTTAATTTCGTTGAATCGGTAAATTAGGTAGGATTCACGCTGTTTACGTTCGCGATTTGATTTAAATCCAGATTCTAGGAGCGTCACTGACAATTATCAAACGAGTGTTTTGGGGGAGCGAGATGTTTGGATAGAGGCAGTATCGGAAGATTTATGGCGTGAGATTTGTGATTAATAAAGCGCAGTCTAAATGCCGTTCTAGGCTGCCCTATGTATTGCATTTTGCATACGGTACACTCGAGTAAGTACACGACATTCGACGAGGCACATGTTTAGTGCCCTTTAATATTGATCGAGAACGGCGAGTACGTGCTGCTGGCCGTGTTTGCTTGCTGCATCTGTTTACAGATCGGACATCCTGGGTGCATGCAAAGCATGCATTCTTTAGGTGGCGGCGATAAATTTATTCGAGAGTTTATTTGCGCGTCTTTGAGGTTACGCGATCGTCTGTGGACTACCCCAGGGGCGAGTGGAAACGCGCGTTTAGGGCGCTCGCTTTGTTCGAGAATGTTATAATGTCGTCTTAAGATATTATTTACATTGGGATGGTTCATGCTATAAGTTAGATATAGATTTGTGCGTTGCGTGTCACTTTGCGTGGGGCGCGGGCTGATAAGGTCTGCTCGGTTCAGTTGCTTTGCTTTTCTGATTGCATCGTCCATTATACGGGGTGGATACTTTTGTTTCTCTAGCACTGACTTTAAATTTTGGCTGCTCGCATCAAATTTTGTCTCTCTGGAACAAATGTGTTTGAAACGATGAGCTAGGCTATATGAGATGCTGTTCTTGCAATGGTGTGGGCGGTCGCTTTAATAATGCAGGTATTGCTGTCGATCTGTTGGCATACGAAACAGGCTCGTGGCGAGTTTACCTTCGTCTATTTTAACATTGACGTCTAAGAAGTTTATCTCGATTTGAAAGTACGAATGTGTCAAGCGGGTGCTCGGATGAGCAGCGTTGTATCGATCTATGAAATCCACCAGCTCCTCCTCAGTGTGCGACCAGACAATAAATATATAATCTATAAACCTTTTGTATATTAGCGACTTTACGGGACATTCAGAAAGGAACTGAGACTCTAATTTTCCCATGAATACGTTGGCAAAGTTCGGGGCCATTTTGGTGCCCATCGCGGTTCCGCTAACCTGCCTAAAGTATGTATTGTTAAATTTGAACCTGTTGAGCTCTAAGCCAAGCCTCGCTAGAGTAGAAACGACGTGTCCATCTGGGGTGTCCGGTTGTTTGTGGAGTACGTACATGAAATTTAACGAAATTATCCCATCATCCTGAGGGATATTCGTATACAGCTATGACACATCGAGTGTAACCAGATATGATTATTTTGGTATGTATAAATTTTATATTTCCCTTAAGAAGTGAGTTGTGTCTTTAATGTACGAATCAAGACTTGTGGGTATATGTTTAATTAAACTGTCTACATATCCTGATATGGGTTCGGTTACTGTACTTATTCCGGATATGATCGGGCGCCCTGAGTAACCAGGTTTGTGAATCTTAGGGAGCATGTAGAAGTAGTAGTGATGCAAAACTATCAATAAATCGACTATCGATACTATCGATAGTTTTTCCAAAACTATCGATAGTGTCGCAGAACTATTGATAGTCGACTATTGATAGTTTTTCGATAGTCGACTATCGATAGTACTATCGATAGTGTTTCGATAGTCGACTATCGATAGTTTTTCGATAGTCGACTATCGATAGTTTTTCGATAGTCTTCTATCGATAGTTTTTCGATAGCCGACTATCGATAGTACTATCGACAGTTTTTTGATAGTCACTATCGATAGTACTAGATAGTATTCCATAGTCGACTATCGATAGTTCTGCAACATTACCGATAGTTTTATTATTATCGGTAGTCCAATTTCTGGCGAATATCGACAGTTTTGCACCACTAGAGCGAACACAGTTGCCGCACCGCCGCTCGCCTCCCTTCCTCCTCTCTTTGCCCAAACTCCCGTCTTCGGCATTACTGAAAGCTGAACCAAAGTTGGGATGGTATAGGCCCTGTCACACTGAGGCAACAGTTGGTCAACTCTATCCGGCAACACAAGGAAATCGTGTTGACGGCGACCCTGTGACATCGCGGCAACAACAACAGTCGGACAACATGTTGCTGCCGCTCGGCAACCGTGTTGTCCGATTTGTTTTCCGACAACCTTGTCATACCGCGCTGACGGCGGGGACAACACGAGGAACAACGAGGAACACTCAGCCATCCTGATCCTTTGTTCCTGTGCGGCGCGGCGTCGCGGGAAATGTGACTCTGCAAAGTGCTAGTGCGTTCGTAGGGCCGGATATTACGATGGGACGGCATCAATTAGTGACTGTGATTAGAAAACTTGACACGGGGAGTGTTTTCCACCCTTTATTTTATCAAAATGTTCTTCATTCGCTGACTAAGCAGATAGCCCTAACCAAGGAAAGTGAGATCGCCGATATATGTTCGGGATTTGCGCCACCCGGTATGAAGTGTTTCTGTCCGGTTCTTTCTTTTGTGCAATTCATATTTTACTGTAAAATTGAGTAAGCGCCGGCAGTACCCTAAAGCGTCTTCTGTAGCGTGGTGCTGAGCTGAACTGACAGCGTTTCAAAACTGCGACACCGACACGATCGGCCTTCATAACAAACGGTGGAATAAAACTTTTCAACGCTTTTACCTACCGCCTGCTATGTGATCGCTTCATTCCCCAAAACGTCCTGGGTATTTTTGAAACAAATCAGGTGTCTGGTAGCGGCTATTTACAAATTCCAAACATCAACAACCATGATCAGAGTGGTCGTGTTAATGCTTCGATTTTTTAATCTTCGCTTTCCAGGATTATTTTTATTATACTTTATCAGAGTGTAAGTAGGCATGCCATTTTATTTCACTAGCAGTAATGTGAGCTGGTCTCTCGAAGGTTCTAATTTCAACACCAGTCTGAACGTTCACGACCCTAGCTGTGACCATTTCGACAATCGCTTTCCGTAATTACAGAGTAACAACATTCATAAAAATATTTTAGCTGCATGCCGGCCTTAATTATTATTATCTAACGTTTTCCAAGCCTTCATTTGAGTAAGACGTTATTCATAGGGAACTAGCTCTGCCATCGAAGCTATGTTTTCGCGTTGCCGGCCCGAAATTCGCTCAGCCAGCAATCAAGGCAACACACGTTGTCTAACACAAGTTGCTGCTGTTTTTGTTGCCGAAAGCTGTCATACCGAGGCAACATTTTAGTTGTTGTCCATGTTGTGGTGCTGTTGCCGCGATGTGACAGGTTTGTAGGACAACACGGGGAGCGAGCAACAAGTTGCCCGACTGTCGGACAACGTGTTGGGTTGCTGTTGCCGTCGTGTTGCCTCACTGTGACAGGGCTTTAAGCGCTTGGGCTAGTTGGGTATCCCATTTGAAAAAAAAATAAAGCGAGAAAGAGAGAAGAGGGAGCGACACAAACTACTAGTGTCGCAAATCTATCGATAGTAAACCATCGACAGTACTATCAATAGGTTTACGATAGTCGACTATCGATCGTACTATTGATAGCTTTAGGGGCGAAGCTGCCTAGGGTGTAGCCTGGTCCGTCCGTCCGTCCGGCGTCCGTGCTCACATTGATTGCCATCCCGTCTGACTGTCTTAAAAAAAGAAAAAAAAATTTTTGCGCAGTCGATAGGATTCGAACCTGTGCGGGGAGACTCCAATAGATTTGTAGTCCATCTTCTTAACCACTTGGCCACGACTGCGGGACGAGTAGGGGGTTCTGAGGTGTGGTAGTAGCTCAAGAGCTGGGGATGTCAGGGATGAAACTTTGCATGTAGCCGCTCAACGTCTATACAGAAGGCGCTGCGGTCAAATGCATATATAATCGCGTTAAACTTTGCATGCATTCTCTCAACGTTTATAAACGAGAGGGCGCTGCGGTCAAATGCTCAAATGCTAACATAACCACGTTCTATACCACACATTCTCTTTCTGACATGGACCGTTGACTTAAGCGGTGGAGATGCGTTCCCACGGCTTCTAGCAAATCCAAGCTGATCCGCTAGAAGAACCACTGGCTCTGGATTTCACCTACCATGAAGCAGCAATAATGAAGTCGAAATGCAACCCGGAACTCAGCACTACCTATGAGGAATAAAAAAAAAATCATCACCATCAGCACTACCTATGAACAAAATCAGTATCATCAGCACCACCAGAGCTTGGCCCCAATCAACATCTTCACCGCGTGGAGATGCGGTCATTTTTTTTTTCGATAGTTTTTCGATAGTCGACTATCGAGAGTTTTTCGATAGTCGACTATCGAGAGTTTTTCGATAGTCGACTATCGATAGTACTATCGATAGTTTTTTCGATAGTGGACTATCGAATAGGACTATCGATAGTTTTTAGATAGTCGACTATCGATAGTACTATCGATAGTTTTTCGGTAGTCGACTATCGATAGTACTATCGATAGTTTTTCGATAGTCGACTATCGATAGTACTATCAATAGTTTTTTGACTATCGATAGTCAGGTTTCTGGCGACTATCGATACTATCGATAGTACTATCGATAGTTTTGCACCACTACTTGCAGTGCTTTGCGGAACGGCAGTATCGCCCACCGTTCCGCAAGGCACTGCAGGATTCGCAAATGTGTGAACAGTGCTTTGCAGTAAAGGCTGTTGGGTTGCACGCGAGGTCGTGAGAAGGGAGACCAGACGGGCGTGCGTACCTAACTTTATTTTTAGCAGTTCTCCGCTCTCCCGAGCTCACCCCCTTTCCTCGTCGTCCTTTCTCTTCCCGAGCTGCAGGGGAAGGGAAACTCTCCAATGCGGGAGAGAAGGGAAATCCGGTTCGCCCCGCTCTGGCCACGTTTGGACATGGCTTGGGGCCACTACATCACTCCCCCTCTAGAGTGCGCGCGAACGTGTTGCAGTCCACAAGTCAAAAATTAGAGGTCCAGGCGAACAGAGGCACTGGTGCGCCATCCGCTGCGTGTGTTTTTTTTTTTTTTTTGGGGGGGGGGGTGAAAACTGCGGGTTGAATGTTCGGCATAGCCGGGAGCCTTGCAAGAGGTGCGGCCATGGCGGGGGTGGGTGCCGTGGTCGCCGAGTGTTCGATATGGGCCGGTTTCACGCGGTCGATCGACACAACATCTTGGCGGCCACGCCTGTCGATGGTCCTCATCTTGTTTCCGCGGCGCAGCACCATAAATGGCCCATCGTACGGGGGCTGAAGAGGGCGCCGCACAGCGTCGTGTCGTACAAACACATGCGTGCAAGACACAAGGTCCGTGCTCACATGTATGGGTCGTGCCGCCGGCTGACGGGCAGGGGTAGCACAAAGCTCCTTCATGATATCGCGCAGCCGTGACGCGTAGTCACTGGTGGCGATTTGGGCTTGCAGTTGGCTTGGCACGAAGTACTGGCCGGGTAGGTGGAGTGTTGTACCGTAGACCAGCTAAGCTGCGCTGCAGCCAATGTCCGCTTTCAGCGTGGTCCGGATGCCCTGGAGAACAAGTGGTAGCGCCTCAACACATGAGCGTCCCTCGTTGGCCATCAGGGCCGCCTCTAGCTGGCGATGGAACCCCTCTACCATGCCATTGCTCATAGGATGGTAGGCCGTTGTCCTGAAACGGGTGGTACCAACCAGATGCGCGAAACTCGCGAGCAGTGCCGACTCAAATTCACTGCCTCGGGCCGTTGTAATGGTGGAAGGCACCCCAAACTGAAACAGCCAATGCTGCAGGATGTTGCGGGCAACTGTTTCCGTGGTCGTGTCTGGAATAGGGACGGCTTCCGCCCAACGCGTGATGCGGTCGACCATGGTCAGAAGATATGAGCGGCTTTCACATGGTGGCAGAGGTCCGACAATGTCCACGTGAATGTGGTTGAAGCGGGCGTCCAGGGTCGGAAAGGATGCCAAGGGTGTCACAATATGACGCTGGACCTTGGCTCGCTGACACGACACGCACTCGCGTGTCCACTGCCGGACGTCGCGGTTGATGCCAGGCCAAATGAAGCGGGCAGTAACCAGCTTCTGGGTCGCTCGGATTCCTGGGTGCGACAGCGTGTGCATTGACGTGAACACCTCGCGACGAAGACGGGACGGCACGAATGGGCGAGCGCTGCATGTAGATACGTTGCAGCACACTGTCTCTTGCGCTCCTGCGAGGGGCAGCCACTCCAACTTCAGCGCTGTCGGTGTTGTTGGCAGGTGACTCAGTTCGGCGTCACCGCGCTGAGCCGCCGCCAGCCCTCCGAGATCAATTCGCGGCAGCGGGGCGAAGCCAAGAGCGCTGAGTGGGCTGCGTAAAAGAGTGTCCGCTACCGCGTTCTCGACTCCCTTGATGTGGCGAACGTCCGTAGTGCATTCGGAAATGTAAGATATCTGGCGCAGCTCGCACGCCGTGTGAGCGCTGCCGTCTGAGGTCAGGGATCGCAGTGCGTAGGTGAGCGGTTTATGGTCCGTCATACCAAAAAATTCCACTCCTTCCAGAAAATAACGAAAGTGCTTGATTGCTGCGCAGACGGCCAGCAGCTCGCGCCCGAACGTGCTGTAACGACGTTCAGTGGGCGTCAGTTTTCTGGAGAAGAAAGCAGTTGGTCGACACATTCCGTTGTTCAGCTACAGCAGTGCGGCACCCACAGCTGCACACTTAAAATTTTAACACCCTTATTGGTGTAAATGGCTTGTCCTATGGGGAGCACCCTTATTCGTGTAACAAAACACCCTAGGAAAAGGGTGAAATTCTTAGCACCCTAAAAAAGGGGTGTGATTTTCTGACACCCTAAAAAAAGGGTGTGATTTTCTCACACCCTAAGGAAGGGGTGTGATTTTCTGACACCCTAAAAAAGGGGTGTGATTTTCTCACACCCTAAAAAGGGGTGTGATTTTTAACACCCCAAAAAAGGGGCGTTACTTTCTAACACCCCTTTTTCTAACAAGGGTGTGATTTTCTAACGCCCATAAAAGGGGGTGTAATGGCTGCCCGGACCTCCACAAAACGTACGGCAAAATGACCACAACTGAGCCCTAATGTACCTGAACCACTCTTTATTCTTTCAATCGGAAAACCATTCTCTAGTTCTTCAGCAGCTTGTTCACAACTTTGATTGCGACTGCACGTAAGGGAGAGAAGCTGAGCTTCAGGCAGATCCTCTCTAAGAGGCATGCGGTGTTGTATATCTTCGTCCCGTAAGCAATTCCGAAGAGCCAGTAGGCTGCCATTATGGCAGCTAATCCTTCTTCGGCATTTGCCACCTTGAAGAGCTCCGTTCTATCCACGTACAAGCTCATGGTCTCTGCGCCCTCCACGTCGCACCCAGTGTACACTACACATGGTGTCACTGGAATGGTTCCATCCTGCATATATAAAAGCAGAATTGATTCAGTCACAAAACAAAAAGCTGCAAAATGACACATAAGGAATTTAGATTAAAAAATTCGTGGCACACTTAATTACCATTAAGGGTTGACACTGTGTTAACATGAGATCTTATACATACTAGTCATTAAGCAGGCTGGGGAGGTGGAGGAGAGGAGGGGGTGGGAGGGGTGGGGGGTTACAGGGTCCGCACGCCTACGCCGACAACGCCGCCGCCTTTTCGTCGAAATGGGGTTTCTAATGCTAACGCAAAAATAAGCATGATTTTATTATTTTTCTGCTTGCCATACCCCTGAGCCGCATAAGAATATTATGATAGCATATCTCCTGGGGGGCTATGTTCGACAAATGTTTCGTTTCTAATAAAAAGAAACGGAAATGACGGAAGAGACGATATCACGTCTGATTGGCTAGAGGCTCAAATGACGAAAGTTCCCACTTTCGTCATTTGAGCCTTTAGCTAATCAGACGTGATATCGTCACTTCCGTCATTTCCGTTTCTTTTTAGAAGAAACGAAACATCTGTCGAACATAGCCCCCGTGGTCCTGTCTAAGAGCTACACAGTCTAAGCAGAACGCAAAAACAAATGTCTTGTTTTAAGACCAAGGCACATGAAAAACCATGCAAAATAAAGGGAAGCAGAGAACCTGTTTCGAGCATCACTGACATTTAAGCAGCACTCATTACAAGTAGCTGATGAATGCTATATGGGAAAGACAACTTTACTAAAACTGTGCTACATGCCTGCTCGGTTGTAACGGTATATTCGAAGCTTGGTATATAATGCAAAAGTTTATAGCATGGCCTAGATTTGAGCGAAGATTTGTTTTCTAGCATTGTGTTAAGAACAGCAGCAACACATAACAGGTATGGTTCAGTTCCTCAACATTTTTTGTATGTTGAGGAACTGAACTTTTTTGTATATTATTTTTGTTTTTGTCTTAGATTTCGTCACTCTAGGGCAGTGAGGAATTTGTGCCACACAAATAAAGTCGAACCTATCCTTCTCAATTTAACTGTATATTTTCTTATTATAATAAGGTCTACACTTACGTCCTCATTGACAAACATCCACTCGAAGGCGGTTGGTTCCTTCACAGCGGTAGAGATGACCTGCAGGGCGGCCACTGCCAGTTTGTCTGAAAAAAAAAAAATAAAGACGTGACTTCATATCAAAGATGCGGAATGGAGCCTCCCATTCCATTCCGGCGAGTAGAGGTTTGCTGCAATTCCACTCCTTTTAACTCCTCAGAGTGGAAAGGCCTATAGCCTATTCCCACTCCTGGAGTGGCTGGGTGGTCCCATTTCGTTCCTTTATTTCCAACACATGAAATTTTCCTCCTAGCAATTGTACTTAAAAGCCGACAAAAACTGCCGTACAAGCTTGTGTTATAAAGACACAAAAACAGTAGAAATAAGCTTAAGCTCCAAGTCAGTAATGCCGGAATGTCACGAAGACCACTAAAAGTTCTGAATTCTCAAGTATAAAGGTGTTTGAAAACTAATTACACTTGAGAATGACACGCTTTCACAACAGGCTGCCTTCAAAGCAGTGACGGTTGTGTCTCAGAAAGACACAAGTGAGAAAAAGAAGTCTCTCTCTCTCTGCAGGTGAGCATACATTTATGTCAAACTCTTTCTTTTTTTTTTATTCTGTTATCCTTACATAACATGGAGAGGACAGCGGAAAGCACAGGAGAAAAACAACTTTAAATGAGTGCTTTCGCAATGCCCTGCACCATTTCCATGATGACATATTACATGCAGTGAATATAGAATCAAACTCGTTCGAGGCTTTTATAACTCGCATCCTTGCATTCTAGGTCGTCAATGCAGTATGTACTCATTGCAGGCGCGTGCGGATGCATTATCGGAATTCCACCGATTAAAAGAAAAACAAGAAATTTAATTAGGCGATAAAAAGCCGCACACGGCGACAACTCAACAAAACCATCAGAACGAAATGCGAACACGCGTTACTCCAATAACACACTCACAGACCTTCGGGCAGCGGGGCCGCGAAAAAAAAGACAGCACTCAATTCCCGACACAACGCGAAACAACTCGCCGCTCGCGACACAAACTGCAGCCGGGAAACAAGTTCGCCGGTGCAAAGAAGACGAAAGTTTTGAAAAAGGAAAGTCCCCACTGCGGGAAGTCCAGGGAAAAGTTCAAACCAAGTCCGAAGACTCACCCACGTCTTGAATCCGACGAACGACGTAAGCCTCACGTGCCCGGCGTGGTAGACTGGTTGCTCGGCGGCCGACGCAACGCAGCACCGCACGCACACACACACACTTCCCGAAAAGGGAAAAACCGACGCCCGTCGTCACAGCAGGAATCGTAGCCAGAGCAGAGGGCTTGAGGGAACGAAGATAGCAGCGCCGACATCACGTTCTCTCGAGCTGCGGGTCGCCATGTTTCGCGAGACGAGGGAGGAAGAAACGACGACGGAGGCGAGAGAGAGAGAGGAGGTGCCGCAGGAAGCGGCGAGCGTTAACTCAAGGTCCCAGTGCGAGGACCTGCACGGTCTCCTTCCGACGGTGCAGCTGGTGCAACAACGCACCGGTGCCGTCGCCGACGAATGTGACATTAGTGGCGAGAAAACAACGCGCGCGCAAGGCCACGTGCAAGGCATGTTCCACACCCACCCGTTCCACACCCAAAACGTCAGCTACATCCTGTTCACCCATTGAGGCGCTGTGACCTAGATACGGCTCCCACAAACTCGCCTTTGTCCCCATCATGCGTAATCTTCCGCCCCGAAGTCGACACAACGAAACCATCTTCCCTCTCTGTTCGGCCAGAAGGAAGAGAGAGAGGATACTGAAACCATTTACTCTCGAACCGATGTTTCTACAAAAGGTCCATTATCTCAATTGGGACATAAATATTGGTGGTTTGTTAACGCATGATGAGAAATAATCGTTTGAGTTAATCAATACCAAGTAGACCTTCGTAGTAGCCCAGTTCCAC
Organism: Ixodes persulcatus; assembly: GCA_013358835.2. NCBI lineage: Eukaryota > Metazoa > Arthropoda > Arachnida > Ixodida > Ixodidae > Ixodes > Ixodes persulcatus. The sequence continues at coordinate 4,059 of JABSTQ010002271.1, read as the reverse complement.
TCAGGTCAGCACACTGTAGGGCAACTCGAGTATTCCATTCCCGGATTTAAAGGTCCAATTCCATTCTGTCACGAATTTCAGCGATTTATTTTTTTATTTTGTTATCTTTATTCAGCCTAGACAGCGGAGTTACGCTGATGACGTGAGAAGGCACCTCGAAGTCTGTGACGGTGGCCGGACTCGCGTCCTGTTGCTTTGTTCCCTCACGAGAGGATTTGGGTTGACCTCCGCGGGGGTTGGGAGGGGGGACCTTGAGTCAGCAAACCTTCGAAGCTGTCATTTTTGTTTAGGCTTGTTTTTCTCATGGAAGCGAGGACGCGCGTAGGATTATGTTGCCTGGGCGCGGGTTTGTGGGGATTATCTTTTTCACCACCTGTTTCATTTCGTTTTCGCTAATGTAAGGAACCATCGAGTTCGAGACCGGGCAGCCAAGATTCCTGTATATTCCTCACGCGCGTGAGAGAATAAATATACAAGGTGCAGACTATGTAAATAAGATATGCAAAAGTAGCTAAATATTTCTATTTTGTAAACGCAACTTTTTTTTTATTTGACGAGTTGGGACTATTAGGGAGTTTTAGTAGATCGTTTTCAAAGGCCCGCTACCGCTACGAGCGCGCGCTTCAGAGCATGCTTCGAAGTGGCAGCGCGAGCTCCCGCTACGATTAGCATGGCCTGAAAACACGATCTACTAAAACTCTCTATTATCTGTACTTCATATCGGCCACGCATGCTCAACGTGCTTACAAAGATTATTAACGCGTCGACCAAGGCGTGCCTTTGCCTCGCAGGTCTAATCAACAAGGACGAGTTTAGCTACACAGCCGCGCGCACTTATAATCAACAAGCACGAGTTTACCTACGGATCGTGCCACGCGCACTGCCGCTGAAGATTCCCGATGACGAAACGACCTGTTCATGAAACGTCGTTAGACGATCCAAAACGGCGTGAATGCGTGAGGGTCTGCTCTGAGCAGCTCGCCCCTTCGATTACCCATTAATTCTCCTTCATTTGGTTGTCCTCAAAAAGATCGCCTGCCATAATGAACGTGATGTGGTTTCCCCATTTCAAGCAGGAGCACAACGGTAAACGACGCTATTATGTTATTCTTGTAAACAACGCACCCATCTTGGCGGCTCTCTCGCATCCGCTTGTCCGCTTGTCGTCCGCCACTGCGCTGACTGCGTTACTGCGCCATCTCGCGATCTCGCTACCGTCGTTAACTGATCGTTGGCTTGAACAGCATTCCATGAAGAATCGAATCCAAGCCCATATTTTTGCGTGCTGTTTGTACGGTTTGTACGGTGCCTGGAGGTCTGGACGCGTCATCGTTCTACGCACCGTACTGTTTGCTCGCCTCCCGGCGTCGCGCCCAGTTCAAACATGTTCCGAAGCGCGGTCGCTGGACGTCCGTTGACCACTTGACCGGGGACCGAAGCATAGAGCATTGCTCATCGTCATTTGCGCCGGGTTTTCGGGCAGAAACCGGTAGGAATAAATGGCCTCTCCCCTGGCGAGAAGAAAAACGGCGTCCATGACAATGATATTGACCGAACAGAGGGGAAAGCGGATTTGTGTAAGATTAATGTGACGCGCATTCTTGCACGTTCTCGTTGATGTCCTGAAGTTTTGACGGGACGCGGACCGATGCATCGCTACATAATTCCAAGCAATTTGAGCTACGTCTTGGAATTACACAAAGTATAAAATCCACCGCTTAAAGCACATATTAGATACAAATTCAAGCCTGGTAATGCAGGCGACTTTTTTTTTCCCCCCGACTCATTTCATAGTTAGCTCCTCGATTTGGGGCACATGCTGCTATACCACGATGACGATCAATCGATGTCACGATGTCCTTACCGGTTCCTCTCGTAGACAAGGGTTTCTTCGACGTGATTAACTCCGACTCGTTGAAATCATATAAGTCCATCACACCCTTTCTACACGTTATGAACGGGGGGTGTTGCGACGAGTGCGTACACCCTTCTAACACGATTTCCGGAACATATTTCAATCTGTGGGTGTGATAGGGGTGTAAGAGGGGTGTATGTAGGGTGTAAGCCTTCTCGTACACCCCTTTTACACCCACCAATACTTAAAATCGTGTAAAAAGGGTGTAGGAAGGGTGTAGGAAGGGTGCTGGTTAAACAAAACACCCTTTTAACACGATTTTGGGTGTTAAAATATTTACTGTGTGTGGCTGAGGCGTCGATCATGACGCGCTGCGGGATGCCCGGCTGGGGGTATGCGAGGAGTGTGCCAACAGCGAGACTGTCCTTGATCCGTTGAAAAGCTGTTGCCGCGTCGTTGGTGTGAAGGGATGCAGGATGGCCGCGCACTGGGGAACGAAGCACCGATAAAAGTTAACCAGCCCAAGGCACTCGCGGAGCTGACGCCTCGTGTTTGGCTGGGGAAACTCTCTGACAGATTGTACTTTCTCCGGCGGTGGTCGAATCCCTGAACTCGAGATTAGGTGGCCGAGAAACTACAGCTCGCACACACCAGCTCGCACTTCGCCGTATTCACTATAATCCCATATTCTGTCAGGCGCTGGAAAACGGTCCACAGGTGCTCCTCGGGCTGCTCCGGCGAGCAACTTGCGATGAGCAGGTCGTCGAGGTAGGCGTAGCAGAACTCAAGGCCTTGCAGGACGCCGTTGATCAAGCGCTGTAACGTCTGACCTGACTTGCGGAGGCCGAACGGCGTACGAAGGAACTCGAAAAGGCCAAAGGGTGTCGATATGGCCGTCTTGGGAACATCCTCCGGGGCTACTGGGATTTGGTGATATGCCCGGACCAGATCCACTTTCGATAAGATTGTAGCGCCTTGCTGGTTTCTGGTAATGTCGTGGATGTGCAGCACGGGGTAGCGGTCAGGGACCGTTGCTCGGTTAAGTGCTTGGTAAACTCCGCACGGGCGCCAGTCTCCCGGCGTGGACTTCGGCACCATGTGGAGTGGACAAGCCCAGGGACTAGATGACGGGCGAATAATACCAAGCTCGAGCATGTGGTTGAACTCCTGACAAGCCACTCGCAGCTTCTCCGGCGATAAACGGCGGTGCCGTGCGTGGGCGGGTGGGCCTGTGGTGACGATATGGTGGCAGACGTCGTGTTTTCCCGATGTGTCCGCTTGCGGCTGGCACGTCAGTTCCAGATACTCGTGTAAAATGTCTGCGAAGCGTGCAGAGCCCGACGGTCCGAGGAGCGTAGGGCTGAGGGGAGGGTGTCTGAAAGTTTTGCCTTGCACGGCCACTTGTGAGACTGGATGCTCGAGTCGTCTGCTCCGCATGTCCACCAAAAGGCCGAAGTGACGGAGAAAGTTTGCTCCCAGGATTGCAAACTTTACTTCCGCCACGATGAAGACCCAGCGGAACGTCCTGTTGAGGCCTATGTCGACGGATAATGAGCGATTCCCATATGTGGCGATTGTTGTGTGTTTCACAGCTTGCAGGTCTGGATGAGCCTGGATGCTTCCGATCGACAGCAGACGCCGGGATCATGCTCACTTCTGCGCCTGTGTCGAGTAGCGTGGCCGCGGTCGGTGAGAAAGAAGACCGAGGGGCGACGACACTGGTTACCCTCAGTGCCGTCTCCGGCCGTTTCCCAACGAGTGCTCGCAGGGCGGGACACAGTTGCGTGCGGCTTTGCTGTACGTCCGGTGGTAGCAGCAGAACCTCTGTTGCGGACGCGGCGTGTTACCCTGGGATGACGGGCGGGAATCAGACGCCCGCAGGGCCGCTACCGCGTCGGTGAGGTGCGAGATTTCAGCTCGGTTCTCTTGCAGTTGATCAGGGGTAGCCGGTTCCGCTAGCACGGCTGAGACGGCGGAAGGGGGAACCGCCATTAGTCTATCGGCGAGCTCAGCCAGCTTGCAGAGGTTTGTTTCTCCGATGGAGGTGAGCACCATGCCCACGCTTGTGGAGAGCCGCTGGAAGAAGAGTTCTCGCAGCAGGATTCTGTCGAGACCCGCCGTCGTCATGCCGAGCCGTTGCTGCATGTGACGCAGCAGCTGGGTCGGCGTCCGGTTCCCAAGTTCCGTTACATGGAGAAGTCGCT
>JABSTQ010002270.1:0-34279 GCA_013358835.2 Ixodes persulcatus | reverse complement strand
CTAAGTCATCTTTCTGAAAAGGTTTATTTCCAAAAACGACCGATTTCAACTAGCTGTCATCATCATCACCACCACGGGGGTGTCACGTGAAAACATCGCGTCCCTGATTGGCTGCTGCCGCTTCAAACGGCTCGAGTTGCTCGTCCGTTTCGAGCCGGACCCGATCGCAGCAATTCGCGTCGATATAGGGAAAGCTAGGGAACAACCCGCCAGCAACCTCAAAATTGCTGGAAAAGTTGCCCCGTCTGAAGCGGGCCTAATAGTGGACCGGCACGCGTCGTTCGCACGGCGTCCCTCGTTGCTAGGCGGTTGCTATGCGGCTTCTAGGCGGTTGCTAGACGCGATGTCACTCCTGTGGAAAGAGTCAAGAGGCAGCCAGGGGTCACTGGGGACAATAGATGGCCGAACTCTTCCCCTATCTATGACTCTAAAGCATTACGGCGACAAGCAGCGGTTTTACAAACGCTCGCCAATGCATAAAAACAAAATACCAGACATTTCTTGGTAAATAAACAATGCACAGTGGGATAATATTTCTAGACGTCGTACCTGCGTGTTATAAAAATTTACAAATTAATGCAACCTGTGAGCATGTTCAGAAGTCTCACCTTACGATTACGCTGACCTGAGTAGCGTGAAGCATGCCGATGACAATGCGAGCCTTCAACGCCTTGTAATCGCTACAGGCACTCTGTTCGTGACTGTAGTAGAATTTGACGGTTCTTTTGCGATCGGTATATTTCATGGTGGTCGCAAAAGCTTGCTTCGACACCATGCGGCAACCGATGGCTGAAATGACATCCCAAGAAAAAGTTCGTTACCGTGATTGTGTTATAACTAAACTGCTAAGACCACTTTTGATCACCTGAAAACATTTTTTTGTGCGGTTTAACAGACATTTCTCTTTGTTTGTCTTTCGTCAGCTGGCACAGCAACTTCACTGGCGCAGCTACAGTGGTTATCTCTCATCATGACAAGGAAACCAGAAATAAAAGAAAGGATGAAGGCGGAAATAGAGACAAACCTGGGTAACATTTTTTCGTTTTGTTTTCTTGAATGTCTTGTTACACGGTGGCATATTACTCCAAAAAAGAAAGACTTGTTTCTACGGAAACATCCCGGATGGCGACAATTATTAAAACGGTACTGCTATACTTTGGCATTCTAGTATCTGTGCCACCTCTAAAATAAGAACTACCTGAGAAAAAGGAAGGTAGTTGGATATATCGATTTATTGATCAAACCGTCAGATATGAGATTCATGAGGGACGCAGTGGACGCCAACTAGGGTATCAGCCTTCCAGGTACGCAACGCCGGGTTTTTAGCGTAGCCACGTATTGTTGTAAACATCTCTTCAATTTTTTTGCGAAGGTTTTAAAGTTTTCTCAAAGTGTCTTGCCGTCATGTGTCCTGTCCTGCCTTCTCTGTTTTATTAGCTTTAAACTTTTGTTTGTTTTTTCGTTTCATACTTGCATTGCGTGGCCGGCGGAGTTCGGGGCGCGGGTGTTTGGCAGCCGGCCGTGGCATGGATCCCCGAGCTAGAGGCCGAGCATTTCAAAGACACGCCGTGACTTTCTTCATTCTGTCCGTGACTTATCTTATCAAACTTATGAAACAGGGCAAGATCGTCCAAGGCTTGAAGACAGAGAGAAATTGCCCTACACTCAAGCATGCATTCTGGAGTCCTTGCGCAGGTTCCCCAACGTTCCGCTTGGCCTGCCACATAACACGACATGCGACACAGAAGTTGGTAAGTGCTGCTTCGTGCTACTTGAATATGACACTTTCAGCGGGCCATCCTTCCGGCGGAGGTTTTAGGCACAATTTGGCGTAAGAGGGCCTAATGAATTTCCCTCACTCACGCAGAGTCGTTGAGTGCCTCTGACGCTCGACGTATCCGTGGAAAGCAGCATATAGTAATAGAAAATACAGATTAACGTGCAAACAAATTGTGTGAAAGTAAGAAATCGCACTTCAGCATCAAACAACACGAATTCCTTTTTATATTAAAATCTCTAAGGACCCTTGATTAAGGTTCAGTAGAATGGCAGCGGAATTGTGACGGTATTGCGGAATATTCTCAATATTTACTAGCCCATTAAATTAGGAGACACGCATCTAATTGTTCTTTTCGCTAATTTGCCGGTACCCTTCCAGATACTTCTGGACGCTTTTCAGGTGCAATCAAATTAGCATAAATACTCCAATGAACGAAGTGGTATCATAATAAAAATTGGTGAAAGTAGATGTCTGAACAAAAATGCAAGAACATTTTTTTGTGTATCTAATGCGCTCGAAGAAAACAGAAGTACATGGTCTGAGTGACGCTCCTACTCACATGGCCCCAGTCGAACGAGGTTATTGCTATGGTTTCAAAACTGTCCAGCTTTAATACGATGATCTTTATGTTCGGATGCCCAAAAGCACCTCCGATTGTAGGCATTTCTGGGCACAAAACTTACACTCCCGTAACACCCTCACTGTGAGGCACTTTGGGACACCCAAACACCCACATTTGATCATCAATACAAAAGATAAACGCAATAGGCGAGTAAACAAACAGAACCAATGAAGACACATGTCCAGAATACTGACCCCCAAAACAGATACATCACATTATGACTCTCTCTTCTTCTTCTTTTCAATTATCACCGCACATCTAGCGTCACCACCATGAAAGCATTCCTACCATTTCCCAAACTGTCATTTCGTAGAACAATTTCTCGTCTAAGTTTCTTCCACAAATTTTATCACTCACTCTAACCCAACACGTCGTCATGCACTATTTTCTGAACCATCTTTTACCAAATTCACATGGCAGCGTAAAGGTACCTTTAGTCCAGGTACCTGTAGTAAAGGGAGCTGGAGATTGTGAGCACATGGCGCATAAAGGTCCCTTTCGCTAAGGGAGGTCCCGTGTTAAATGGAGCTCGCCGAGCTCCCTTAACAGCTACAGGGAGTAGCCTCGGACCCACGAACTCAAAATAAAAATCACAGATATATAAATATATTTTGTTTAATGCATTATAACAAATTGAATATATATAAGTAGCAAATTATGAAATGATTGTGAGCACAAATGTGATGGAATAATACATTAGCCAGGAACGTATACTCCAGCTAGCAGGTAACAGCGGTGGCACGTGGAAAACAATGTCTGCTACGAACCGGAACGCGATGGACCATTGCGAGCTCTTTTTCGAGGTTGTAGACGAGTCGTCCGACTCTCCCGCCCAGGACCTTTTATCCTCATCGTCGTCCATCCCTTTCCATGGCGTGACTGGCGTAACCGTGAGACTCCACCGTGGTTCGTTTCTGTCGGGCACTATTTAGCTACTTTAGTGATGTAGTAATCAGCCGGCGCGAGAAGAGGAGGAAGAAGACAAGCAGCACGGGACAGCTTGAAAACGACGTTCGTCCTAGCTTTGTCACTTGGCCGTTTAACGCTTTTTTGTATGTATATATGTATATATTAAATAAATATGTAGCGTGCGGACTACATAAATACGCGTGCGGGCGACAGACGGTCGCCCGCATGCTCGTCGAAATGTGGATAAGCCGGTTTGGCGTACCCGAGACCATTACCACAGATCGCGGACGACAATTTGAATCGCTACTGCTCCACAATCTGGCTCAGCTCTTGGGCACACGCCACACACACACTACCGCCTACCACCCGATGTCCAACGGAATGGTCGAACGTTTCCACCGACAATTGAAAGCGGCCATCAAAGCCCAAGATAAAACACTTCCGTGGACAGAGACCCTTCCCTTGGTTATGCTCGGCATCCGGACAGCGTTCAAGAGCGACCTGAACTGTAGCGCAGCGGAGTTGGTATACGGGACCTCCCTTCGCATACCAGGAGAATTCTTTCACAAAGCCACCAATCCCCCAGTTGCCAGCGCGGAGGATTATGTTCATCGGTTGCGGCTCCTGATGCAGGACTTGCGGCCTGTACCTTCACGAGTTCCTTCCACACGGAGCACTTTCATGAGTACTGATCTCGCGAAGTGCAAACACGTTTTTCTTCGAAACGAAGGCGTCAAGACGCCACTCCAACCTCCATATGAAGGTCCGTTCCCCGTTATACAGAGAACTACGAAGACGTTCACGGTGCTTATTAAGAACAAAGAACAAGTGGTAGCTATCGACCGAGTCAAACCCGCCCACCTGGACTCGACCGCAACAGCGCCGTTCGCACCTCCTTCTCATCCGACCTCGACGAGGAGTCCCCAAAAAAACTATGCATGACACTGTGGTTCTTAGCGTTAAAAAGAAAACGCTTGGCCACTGCGCCTCCAAGCTATAGGGGGGGAATATTGTAGTGATCAGCCGGCGCGAGAAGAGGAGAAAGAAGACAAGCAGCACGGGATAGCTTGAAAACGACGTTCGTCCCAGCTTTGCCACTTGGCCGTTTAACGCTTTTTTGGATGTATATATGTATATATTAAATATTTATGTAGTCCGCACGCTACAGTGAGAACTGAAGTAGCGGCAAAATAGATCTGCTAAACAGAAAAAGGTCGCCCACCACGCACTGGAAACTCGTAAACGCAGATTATTTAGGGCCAGTGTGGCCAGATACCCACACTGGCCATCTGGCCAGATGGGTCGGTCGTTTTAAAGCAAGACTCATTTAGGTGCGCCCTTAACTTAAAGAAAACAAAAATAAAGTGCGTCGAAGGCAAGCACTAATAATATTTAGGTTAAAAATTTGATATTTCACACACAATAATCAAAAACTGCGCGTCGAACCGATTTCAAGGAATAATTGTTTATTGCGTGCTTCTCTCGCGGTTTAGCAGGAGTGCAATCGACATCCACTTAAAGTGCTCCGTTTATGTATCGTGTGATCAAGAACGCCGTTTACTACAAGTACCTTCAGCAAAGGGACCTAAGCTAAAGGTACCTTTACGCTGCCGTGTGAATTGGGTATTACAAATCATAGTATTATAAACGAACTGAAAGTTAGAATCCCACGCTGTATTACATCCACATTGAATGCTTTTTTTTGCCGAAAACATTTATAGATTGTAATCGCCTTCCCACGACCATTGTCGCCATAAATGACACTGATCGCTATAGATTTTGAATGACAAACTTTTTACTTGATGCGTCGTATTATTTTTTTTTTTGCTTTTCTATTATTTATAACGCGTTGTATATTAAACCCAGTCCCCTATGTAATGCCCTGGGAAACTAAGAGAAAACTGAATTAAATTAAATTAATAAAATGAACTGAGCCAATCACAAACTCATTAATTTAGTTGCGGTACATTAGAATGGACAGTGTTATGCCGGAATTAAATATAAAAGAGCTAAATCATTACGGAGCACACACCGCTATGAAGAATTCATATACCTGTAGGAAGAAAGTGCTACGCTCCGCTTAATTTTCCGATGGACCGCAGCAGACGCAACGTGTCATCGAAGCCAATTACATGCATGGTGAGCGTCACGTGACTTCCGGGAGAGACGCATCCACCCGCGGGCGAACGTAGCCACGCCATGCGTTAAAAGCGCAGGATTAACTTCCATGGCACGTGGCGTCCCCTGGAAGCCATCGTATATTAGAACGCACTAAACTTGAAATTATCTACCGCTGCCTCGTTTGTAAAGTGGACATTTCTTTGCGAATATAATAAAAGTACATGTATCGCTTGATTCTGAGCTGTCTTTTTAATTCACATACGACGACAGGCGGACAGTTCATTCCCAAGGACACTGGCATCCTCTACAACATCTACGCCATAAACCACGACCCAAACCTGTGGGATGACCCCGAGGTCTTCAGACCGGAACGGTTCCTGGACCCTGTCACGGGCAAGATCAAACAGGAACTACTGCCGCAGCTGATGTCTTTTGGCCTGGGCCCCAGGACGTGTCCCGGCGAGAAGTTGGCGCACGTGGACATGTTCTACGTTTTTGTTCGCTTCATGCAGCGAGTCGACATGAGCGCTCCGGAAGGAAAAGCGGACGCCGCTATAGAGCCAGTCGGTTCCAACCTGTTTCTGGTTCCCTGGGAGGAGAACATTGTCTTGACTCGCAAGGACTAACCCAATAAACCAAAAGCTGCTCCACTTATACGCACAGCTTCGAACACTCTACTGCACTAATTGTGTTTTCTACGATCATCACATGCCCAAGATGAACGAGCAAAAGAAGTGACGTTAGAACATTGTACCGCATTCTGGGCTCCTATTTAAACATCGCAGTTACCAAATTATGAGCTGTTGATGTAATTGTTACGGCTACTTTCGTATAATCATTGAAGGCTTGAGAGAGAGAGAGAAACAACTTTATTCGGCCCAGAAAAAGGTGAGGAGCCGGCGACCAGGATCCAGGGGCCCCGGTGGCGACTTCTGATCCTGGTGCCTGGTCTTCAGGGCGTTTTATGTCTTACGCAGGTCAGGACCGAGGATCCATGACCTCGGCTCCCCGGCTCGTACGGCCAAGTCTACCAGGGCCAGTTGAACCTCCCTGCTGGGACTTATAACCGCAGCCTCCCACTCCTGCTCGTTTTTAATAAAACTGTCTTTCTGTGCTCTAGGGCACTGCCATAAAATGTGTTTGATTGTGGCCCATCCACCGCATGTGTGGCATGTCGGTGCGTATAAGTCTGGATGTATCTTACTAAAGAGTACTGGGTTTGGTAGTGTATTTGTCTGGATTTGCCTTAGGATGGTGGCGTGGTGCCTGCCTAGGGCAGGATGGGGCTCCGGGTATGTTTTCCAGGTCTCCTTGTAGTAGTAGAGTATGTCTCTGTAACTAGTTATGGGCACGGGGAAAAAGAAGCAGCCCTGGTCGTCGACCTGGTTTGCGAGCTCGCCGGCCAACTCGTGGGCTTGCTCATTACCCTCTAGTTCGGCGTGTGCCGGTGTCCAGATGAGTCGGATGGGGATGGTGGTATCCCAACTTGGTGTGGAGCTGAGGATCCGAAAAGCTGCGGGAGAAATCCTACCTCTCATGTAGTTTCTGATGGCTGTCTGGGAATCGGAGACTATGGTCCCTTTCTTTCCGCTTCGTGCGATATGTGCTACAGCAAGGGCGATAGCCACTTCTTCTGCGTCCGTGACGTTTCCAGTTGGGATTGTGCATGCGGCTCTTGCATCGCCAGGAAAGTTTGTGATTGCTGCACATAGCGCCTGCCGATCTCTGTATGGCGACGCATCCACGTACCACACGTTGGGGTCGCCCTTCAGCATCTTCGTTAGGTGTTTAGTTCTGGCCCTTCTTCTGCCTTCGTGGTGGCCCGACTGCATGTTCTTCGGTAAAGGACTAATTTGGAGGGTCTCTCTTACCGGTGCCGGAAGGTTCACTGCTGCGGGATGTTCCAGGGGGATGTTCCTTCCTAGGCGCTCTAGCAAGTGCCTGCCTGTCGCTGTATGCGAGAGTCGTACTACTTGTGCCGTTCTGTGGGCTTATATTAGTTCCTCCACGGTGTTGTGGACGCCTAGCTCGAGGAGACGATGGGTAGAGGCCGTCGTTGGTATGCCCAGAGCTTGTTTATAGGATCTGCGTATGATCGTGTTGATCTTGTCTATTTCCAATCTAGTGAACTGTAGATATGGGGCCACATATACCATTTTGGAGATGGCAAAAGCCTGCGTGAGGCGTAGTAGGTTTCTTTCAGAGAGTCCTTGCCGTCTATTCGCTACCCTCGAGATCATGCGGTTCACCTGGATCGTATATTTGTCAAAGTTCTGTATGGTCGTTGTGTTCCGACCATTGGTTTGAATGTGCAGTCCTATGATCTTGATGGTGTCCACCGTCTGTATTGGGTACCCGACAGGGACCATAACTTTATGCGTTGATTCTCCGGTGGTGTTCTGTTGCCGGGGTAGATTACCAAGAGCTCTGACTTCTGCGGGGAGCACTGAAGTCCCTTGGGAGTGACATGCTTTTCAACGACTTCTATGGCGCAAGACGTACGTAGCTTCTATGTTCACGCTTTTTGCTTACGATTCGTACTTCGTCGTTCTTAGCGGGTGACGCGGCAACCTAACTGACTGCGCGGCCATAATAACCGGCTCATGACTCGCCATGGACTGTGTTCCTCCAGCTATCAAAAACTACAGTAATTTCAGACTTCGCAATTTGGACTGCATCGATTGACACCACGACTGCTCTGTTGGACAGCAGGTGCACCGATATTTTTTGATCAACCAAGAAAAGAAGACTAGCTCGATTCGTCCTTTTCGATATTTCATGTGACACCTAGCATATGAATCGCAAAACGAATTCGTGTTACATCTTATGAGCGTAAAAAAAGCCATTGAAAAGTCTAATTCTTTTTTTTTTTTGCGCGTCTACGAGCTGCGTAATATGTATCTCCCTCTAACGGTAGGACGAATTTACAAACACCTGTCAGTATAGCAGAGCAGAGGAGACCATTCCGAAATTTCTCTTTTTAACACGTTGTTTACAAACCCGGTCAAGGTGTGCACACAGCAGGCTTGGAAAGTCGAGACGACCAGAACAAAAGCTGGAACCAAAGCGAGCGAGCGGTGAACCCGAGACGGTGGCCCTTCTGTTTGGACGAGTGTGTGCAGTTAAAAATATAATTGCTTGGGTTTTGTTCAAGACTGATCGATATCTTTGAATGCTAAGGCCCGCTTCAGACGGGGCAACTTTTGCAGCAATTTTGAGGTTGCTGGCGGGTTGTTCCCTAGCTTTCCCTAGATCGACACGAATTGCTGAGATCGGGTCCGGCTCGAAACGGACGAGCAACTCGAACAACTCGGAGCCGTTTGAAGCGGCAGCAGCCAATCAGGGACGCGATATTTTCACGTGACATCCCCGTGGTGGTGATGATGACAGCTAAAGACTTGGTTCTGGTTTGAAATCGATCGTTTTTGTAAATAAACCTTTTCAGAAAGATGAGTTAGTATTCTCAACGCCATTCAAATATTTAAAAACACGTTTTTAGCGCGTAGCTGGGTGTCTCAATAGCGCAAGAAAATTCAAAGTGAATGATGATGATAGCAAGTCGTAGCAATTCGGTTGCTGCGTGTGAACGCAGACGGCCCGTGTTGCTGGTGTTGCGACGTCAAGTTGCTGGGTGAAATTGCTCCGTCTGAAGCGGGCCTAAGAAGCAGTGATTCCAACATACACAGAAGGCAGCGAAAGCAGTCACTTAATTTCTCTGTAGACTTGTAGTTTCTCCACATTGTCGCACCGAGCTTAAATGAGCTGTGCAATAATATCAGTGCTTTGCTTAAATAATTAGGGAGTTGGTGTCTCGACGTTTCTGAAGTAAAAACAAAAACATCAACATGGCGAAAGGAGGAAAGTCTCATCCGGTTCCGGCCATCCCCGTCCGGCTCTACTCCCGTCCCCCTCCGGTTTCTGGTGGCTGTTCGCGGTAGCAGATTGAGCTGACGGTTTTGTTGAGCTCGGATAGATGGCGCCACTAAAACTCCGTATAATAAAGGTTTTTTCGATGTTACCAGATTTTTGACGCATTTAAAATCATGTTGGAACGACAAGATTTATAGAAAAATTCCCTTTTATTTAGCAGGTATTTGCACAACTTGCTATCTTTTTACAAGTCCCCCAATGACGTCATGCCGCGTGATTCTCATGGCCGCCGCTCGCGGTTGCAGGTCGGGAAATATTCGAATTTATGCCTCGCGATTACGCGGCGGAATCGCAACATTTTGAAGGAAGGAGATGTGTTTTCTGCCCTTTTGAGATACGATAAACAATGTCAAAATTAAAAGATGCAAATTCTTTCAACGTTAAAATCGTTGCACAGCCCCGTTAATGCAAAGATTGTACAGCCTTCCGGAATATGGAAAAGCGATTTGACGATTTTATTTTAGGTGGCTACGGTAGATTTGATTTGGCAAGGCACACGTTGCTTGGGTCTGTGAATAAATAAGTGTTTGTTCTATTGCCTCCTTCAAAATAAAGCGCGTCCGGCCAAGGTGGACTTGGCCCCGCTGCATGAACAGCATCGGCGAATATCTTCCATATCGCCGGAGACTGTATATCTGAAGCTAATGTCACCTTGGGTTTCTGGCCTGGCTCGCGAACTGCATGCACCACACATGTGAGGAGTGCATTCCTTTCCGAGCACCTACGGAGGCCCATTCTTCTTCTTAGTGCTTCCTGAATGTATCGGTTTCTTCCTCCAGCAATTCGAAAAGCACAACGTTTCTTGTCATTGTTTTAATTTTTTCAACGAAGTCCTTTGATGTCTGTATCAAGGAGCTGTCCTGCGAACGAAAATTGCGTACTTTGGCGAGGTGCTTCAAGCCTTACAAGCTGTGTAAAGCGCAACCGGATATATGACTCCGGTCTGGCTACATAAAGGGCTCGTTTCGTTTTCTCCGCCCTTTGTGCCCCGGCCCCGCTAACGATTGGACTAAAAAACGTCAGTTGCCATCATCACAAAATTAAGAAAATACAATATGTAGCCAAGCACGAGCGTTCTCATTCAAAATAAATTTACCCGCTGCATTTTGGCAGCAGAAAACAAAAAGCAGTATAGTCTTCGCAGCAAAGCCGACCCGCAGAGATTGAGTTTGGCCATTCCAAGAACGTAGGGTCAATTTTGATCAGTTCTAGAGAAGATAAAACAAAAAAGGGGGAAATCGCATCAAGCCAGATTTGGGAAGTAATCTGTTACAAGTAACGGATTACTTGTAATCTGTTACTTTTTCAAATAATTTTGTAATTGCCACGTTACTTTTTTCGGAAGTTATTTGTAATGCAATTTCGTTCCAATTTATAGGTAACAGATTACTTTAATTACTCGTTACTTTTTTTTTTAATATATGAGCATAATACAGTAACTGGAGAAATACGAGGAGAACATTCAGCAGTATAAAGAGAGCAAGTTCGACAGAATAGAAAACATCAGGAAGGGGAGAACAGGCGAAAAACAAAAAAACATTATTTGTATGACCGGTCACTAGAACCACTAGAAAAACGGGAAAGACATGTACAAATATACTAAAGACAAAGATCAAGTAAGACATCGCCGAGTAGGTTCTCCGTCACCTTCGATCATGTTTTTCTTCTTCTCCCGGGCAGGAGAAAGCTCTTCGTGTTTATTTGTTTTTGTCTTTTAGACCGTTTCACCCTTTCCAACTTCTTCGACGTCCCCACCACCTGCACACCATCTGACGAAGTATCGTCCGTACCCCCTCGATTCGAGGGTTTCCAACTCGTCTAACAGACGATGTAGCCTCGCGCGAGGGGGTCGAATTCTCTTTGTCATTGATGTGCGCTGCTGTATTCTAGCAAGCTCTTAAGGCACGGCTGAAAAGCGCCCGGCGCCAGGCTAAGAGCATCGTCTTCGAGGGTACGGACGACAGTTCTTTTGGTTTACTTGTCTGGGCATGGTGGTCCAACCCTCTCCTCAATTTACAGTCAACTGTCAACATAAAGAGGGGAGGGGGGTGAGGGTTAGGCCATCTGAGGAGTGTTGACAGAGCGAGAGAGAGAGAGAAAGAACGCTTAAGGTGGTGTGATCCTCTATTGTTTTGTGAGACTGATGGCCACCAGTTCTCTCGCTCTCTATGACCTCCCCTCCCCTGGCCTCCAGGAATATTGGTATGAAAGTGAGAACTGATGAACGACCGATAACCCGTAACCGCAACTTTTTCTGGCTGGTCGAGTTGTCGATCATGGGGTGTCCGTCGTTTCCATGGCCATCTCTTAATGAGATGCTCAAAATTCAGGGCGTTAAGGAGAGCGGAAACCTAGAGTTTCAATACATACTTTGCTTGCCAGAAACAAAAACACATTGCCATCAGCAAGAACAAACTCTAACCTACGGAAACACACAGATTTAACCCTGAGTAGTGTCTTCACAGCTGTTCATGTAAACATACGAAGCCTCAGGAAATACTGGAAACAATTCCTGATTACTGTTGAAGATCTAGGCGATCGTGTGGATGCCTTTGTTTTAACAGAAACGAATATACCTGAGATAAATTTGGGTCCGTACAGAATTAGTGGTTACATTGAGCTTTTTTTACTCGCCCCTCGGTCAAGGAGGTGTAATTGGGATCTTTATAAGGGATGATTGGATGATCTCAGAGGTACCGGTTTACTTCAGTCATGCTGAAGCTTTGGCTTTTGAGCTTAGCAAGGCTGAGTGTATAGTATCCTTGTTGGCAATATATAGGCCACCCGCGGAAAATGTCATTGCGTTTTTAGATGAATTAGGAACAACCTCAGTTGAAAAGTTTCTATAAAATGTGTATGCATAATCGGTGATATTAATATTGACACCATAAAGGATAATGTTCCTTCGGTATGCGACTACTTGAATCTACTCGCAGACTCTGGAATTGAAAACACAATACTTGATCCCACAGGAGTAGAATTTATTGGGGATAAATTAGTCACAACGTGCATTGACCACATTAATGTGAGAGTCCTTCATACTCTATCGGTGAGGTCGTTTGTAATTTCGCGTAAGTTAGCTGATCACTACTTTATTTGCACTCAGTTTTCGTCACTTACACAAGGGCTAATGATTAAACCAGAGTCTTGAAGCATTGCTATTTGTAATCGTACTACTTTTAACAATTTTGTTTAGTCCTACAATTGGATATCATTTCTGCGGGAGGTTGAGCCATCCGAAGTATAAATGAAATTTGTAGAAATTATACAATCTCTTAAGAAACTTAGCATTGTAACTGTTAAGGTTAAAAAACGAAGATCAGAGCTATTATGGCTGAATGATGATATACTTTGCGCTATCAAAACTAAAGAGCTTCTATGGAAGCGCTGTCGACGTGCGCCTAGCAACGAACGGTTGAGAGTTGAATTTAAGGCCTCGCGTAACAGAGTAAATGCTCTCATAAGATTTGTGAAACGAAACTACTTTTCTGAGAAAGCATTCAAAGCTGGATTCAACTCTAAGGAAGCATGGTCTATAATTAACGAGTTGCATGGTAGCTCGCGAAAGAGCGTTCTAGAATTGGTGAAGAAAAGTTTCGGTTCTAACCTCACTACAACAGCGGACTCGCTCAATAAATATTTTGCCACTCCCATCTATGATAGCAACTGTGATGGTGCAATGTACACGTCAACGACGGGAATGTAACTGCGAGTTCTGCTTTCCTGCCTACGATATCGCAGACCGACCTACGATCCCTTTTATCTGGCCTTAAACAAAATACGTCTGCTGGGCTTGACGGCATATCTGTGAGGGATCTCTGCGATAATGTCGAGTCACTTGAGAACGTGCTTTCATCTCTTATAAACGAAATCATATTATCGTGATTGATGCCAGATGACCTTAAAACTGCAATCGTAGTACCAATCTATAAAGGCGGCCCGCGTAATCAGTTTTCCTCGTACCGACCCATTTCGGTCCTGCGGTGTATTTCTACGATCCTCGAAAAACATGTCCGGTTTTGTATTACATGTTTTCTAGATAAGCACAATATCATATCACCCTCACAGTACGGGTTTATTTGTAATCGAGGCACGTCATCCCTGCTAGACGTGTTTTCAGATTCGTAGCATTCGTCGTTTGACAACCACTCTTGTGTCTGTTCGCTTTTTCTTGATGTTGCGAAAGCATTTGATTCAGTGAATCATGACATTTAATTAGATAAGCTGTTTCACCTTGGGTTCAGGAATCCTTTTGCTCGTTTGCTTAGAAATTTTTTGTGCTCACGCTTTCAACTCGTGTCTGATGGAGAAGTTCATAGCACAAAGGCCACACTTAGCTCTGGAGCCCCACAAGGTTCCGTGTTATCCCCTCTTTTATTTAATGTATATGTTAACGACCTTTCTCAAGTGGTTGCGTGTAACGTATTGCAATATGCAGATGACATTCTGCTTTTTTCTTGACATACAGATATCGAACATGCTGTCCTGGACCTGCAGAAAAATGCAATTACTGTCATGAATTGGTTTAGAAATAACAGAATAAGTGTAAACGCCTCTAAAACAAAGCTGGTATGTTTCCGCAGCCCGTGGGAAAAAGTCAGTGTTTCGGCCTTTGTTTTTGCATAACTCCAATTGCGTATCATGTTGCTGCAACCCTCTTCAATATGTCTTTCTTGTCAAGTAGCTAGGAATATACTTTGATTCTGATCTGTCTTGGACTACGCACCTCTCTTCTGTGTCGAAATGACTAAGAAGTGTATCCTGTCAACTCTATAACCTAAAAGTGTTCCTTCCGTTTGCAAGTAGAAAAATGCTCTGCACTCTTTGGCGTTTAGTGTCCTTAGGTACGGTGTTACTCTATTTTTTAACTGCTCTCGACAATGACATGCCAGAATTGATAGCATTCTGAGGGAGATGTTAAAAAGCGTTGCTTATGGTTGAACACCTTCTTCAACTGATAACTTGTTTAGTTTTCACAAATTGCCTTGCTTCTACTCGTTGTTTATTCAGACGGTCGCTTTTCGTCACTTTTGGTGCAGTGAACGTAAAACTGAGAGCGTGGCCCCACGTACATTTAGGAACACTACTCGCTATGAAATTCCTCGTATCTATACTCATTATGGGGAAAGCAATAGGTCATTTTACGTACTAAAGATTTTGAATGAACTACCAGACAACGTATTCTTAACTAATTCTAACCATGGGCTCAAAAAGAATCTGAAAAAGTTATTTCACGATACCACCAAGTGATAGATCTACAGTTGACATTTAGTGAGTGTAGTTTCCTACTTGGTTTTATTCTGTTGTGACCTGCTGTTTCTGTAAGGGTTGGGCTGTACTGCCAGGTCATGCCACACAAGCCTCCCTTGGCTTAGGCAGACCTGTATATGTATTTGTCAATTTCTATGAACAAAAGTTTATTATTATTATTATCTCGGTAAGCTGGGGCACCTGCATTCTGCATTGGCTATACATTGTAACGTTAGAACCAAGTTTCTCTTTTCTTGTAAATAACTGGCGAAACATCCCAGTCAAAAGGGAGTTGTTATAGATCGCGTCTTCAGCTCCGAATCTCGGAGCGGATGTAGATGCTGCTACTGAGAATGTGCGCCGCTAGCTTTGTCTGCACAATTCCAGGGATCATTTCCGGTGTCCGTAAGCTAGTGGGGTGGCAGGAGTGGTTGCAGCTTTTGGTGCATTGTCAGCTTACAGGTGAACGGAGTGCACTTACACTCTTTCTCTTAAATGCATTATTTTAGAGCGCGGCTCTTAGGCGCCCGTTTCCGGCTTGAGCGGCGTCGGCGTCGGCGTCGCCGTCGCCGTCGGCGTAACCGTGAGGTCACGTGACCCCCCCCCCCCCCCCCGAGGTCACTTGACCCACCCCCCAGTACCCTTCCCTCCTGCTCCTCCTCAAGAGCTGCGCTCTAATTCGGCGTTACAGGGAGTTGTAAACGGCTTTCACTTTTTATTTTTACAAAGACTACCATAATACGGGCGTTTAAGAAAAGAAAAGTAGTATTGCAGAATTATTTTGAAAAAAAAATCTAAATTGTTTCTATTGTTTTCTGGATACGTGTAAGGAAAAAGTAACGTAAAAGTAATTTGTAACGTTACGAGTAAAGTAATTCGTTACCTTTCAGCGAAAGTAATTTGTAACAGTAATCCATTACATTTGAGGCTTGGTAATTTGTAATTGTAATCCATTAAATATTTCAAGTAACGAGGACAAGTCTGCATCAAGCCAACTGAAAGTTCATATCATCGGTAGATATGTTGAAAAACTTTAACGGAATAAAACGAGGTTTTTCGATAAAGTGGGTTCAAAATAACGGTAAATCACATTTTCGACAATATTGCAGATTTTACGTAAAACATTCCGTGAAAATAAAATAAAGTAAAATTATGCCCGTCGATAGCCCATGTATAGATCTATACCTGCATAGCATTTGGGTAGCGACAAATATAATAACTCATGAGTTACAAAGGCTCTCAATATGCCACCAGATTGTCAAAAAGACGAAGTTTTGCATTTTTTAGCTCAATGAACAAAAATAGAAAAGTATTTCTTTTTAATAACAAAAAATAGTCGGTCTTACATACAGCACACAAAAAATTACTGTGATTTTTGTATGCGTTCCGTATTCATGGCAGCGTAGAAAACTGGGTAGCAAAATCACGGAGCAAAAAACAGATTTTCACCCTGCTCCACTTAATATTTTTTTGTGAGGCGAAAAGTTTTTTAACAAATTTTGAAAGCGGTTTTGTGTTTTTGCAGAAATGAAGCAATTACATGTATATTTCTAAAAAAATCGAAAGACCAACTCCGACAAGCATGTTCGATTTCAAATGAAACCACCCTAGAAGAAAATATTAAGGAGGAAATTGAAGCGAACCTTGGTAAAGCACACAGGCTGTTTTCTTCTACCAGCTTTCAGCGACGCTGTGTGAGGGCCTCAGAAGATATTTATTTTTATGTAACCAAAACTCAAGGATCAAAAAGAACAAACGCGGCTGGCTAAGGCCTACTTATCACAAACTGCGTCTGACTGATATTAGCGGTATTGCAGGAGCCGGCGCACCAACGTTTTTAAATGTAAAATTGTAATGTCGGTAACTGCGTTAAGTACCTACACCATCTTTGGAAGTAATATATAGGTGAAAAAACAAAAAGTCTGTTAGAGACGTTTTATATCACTCGTCCTGAAATCTTAAATGGTCTGAGCAATAACTATGGTGTAGAGGACAGAGGTGATCTGTGCAAGGATCTCATCAAAATACCAAACTCTGACTAGAGCTGTGCCTAATGGCGAATCCCACAGGTAGTCTTCGAGCGTGCCGGGATCGACTTTTCTGAAGCACGCCTATTTCCCTGGAGGATCAGCATCGAGACGTACGTATTCCATTCGTCGTTTTGGATCAGCTCACACTCCAGATTTCGATTCGGATCTGCGAAAAGTGGCTCTGCCAATTTGGGCGGTTTCGAACCAAAGCCAGCCTGGCCAGCCCTTGGCGCGCTCACGCAATTTCCTTTCTGGCCGGGCATGACCGCAGGAATGGGATTCCAGGGAACGTGAATGACGGAAAGGCATCCGCCGATCCCCGAGGAGTGTCCATGTTCTCCAAGGGATCCGGAGGCGGAGTGACTCCGTGCGGATAGCGATCTCCATCTCTAATCCGGTCTACTGATCCCACCGCGCTCCAGAAAGACCAGTGGAATTCGCCGTAGAAATGTGGAGTGTTCTCTGCAGGGGTCCATTATGTTGATATTTATTGTTAGTTGTCTAATATTTACTGTCTGGATGACTACTACTCTCCGCACTTAAATATGGTCAGCAACGTACGTTTATGCGCAGGTATTTACATTATAATTCTCCAGCATTGTCCTCCATAATCATGCCCATTCTTTCTGTCGGGTTTTCTGTTGCTGCTTTTATTTGTCTGGATCTCCTTCCACAGAAACTGTTTTCAACAGGTATTTACACAAATGCAAAATTTAAAACGAAAACAAGTGAAGACTTACAATTCCACTCCAAACATACAGAAGGATTCTATGGCAACTAACATTTGTCAAGAAGGGTTGCACTTCCTGCTGTTCGGGCACATGAGGTTCCGGAGGGATTCGAACCCAAAAAGTGCAAAATATAATGTAAAAAAAGAAACGAACAACATAGTTCTAACTTTTAATAATAACTACTAATTAGTTAATATGTAAGCAGCCAGCATATAATGACCGAAGGGTTCATATGAGCGTTTTGAGATATCCTGCCTGACGCCTCAACGAGCTGTGTTTCGTGTTTTTCGCTGTAATGAAATACGAACCTTACAAACCGTCCAAACACTGTTCGCGGTTTTACAGCCGGTTAGACCACTGAGAAAGTAAAGAGATTTTATAGATCGTTTGTGCCGTCTCGCAACTCTTCACCAAAACCCTTTGAGATGCAAAACCACGATGCTTGGAAGGAGTCTTGGAATGGTGTGTTTACAATCCTATTGCGTTAATGCATCGAGGTTTTGACAACAAACTGCGTCACAGGAAACAGAGTCGTGCTGTCGGATGTCTGAATTCCGCGGTTGGTTGATGAAAGGCTGGCGAAACAGGCGAAGAGACGAAGGAATCGGAGTCATCGCGGCGTTCCAAATCCCGTGTCCGCTTGTTTCCATCGCATGACCAGCTGTAGAGCGACCTGCTGCAGGGCGGACGTCCGCCACACCCACCCGTGCTGCTCTGCCACCACCAAAATCATGACAGACAACATTGCGACACTTTTCTGATGAGGGACCACTGTTGAGAATGCGGTGAAGACACCAGTCGGAGACGCGCTCCAGCCACCGTACCGGAATGTTGCAGACAAGGAGAGCGGAGCCCAAGCGCGGGAGCGCAGTCCACGATGCGTAGAGTGTAGTGGAGGAGGAAAAAAGCGGTTTACGAAAGCTCCCTAGATCTTTTCGAATTCCCTAGACAGCTCTGAGCCCCCCCTTCAAAGCAGCTCGCGACGACATCTGTTGTCCAAGGCCGCGGACTTCTTCCGTTGCTTTATCTGCGCCGATGCGCGTTCGAGGCCACTCGTCGTTCAACGTCATTTCCGGTGGGTCGCTCTTGTGGGGGCGTTGGTCGCTCCTGTAGCAAGGCGTTCCGAGCGCTGACGCTCGGTGTACGCGTTTAGAAACTGCGTCGAAGGGTTCGGTGAGTACAACGCTGTCCAATCACTCACTTGATTTCTATAGCTAGGGTTGATGCACGTCGATGTAAATATAATATAATATCCGCGTTTGACTGTGTACATGTCGCTGCTTCCTATGTTTTGTTTTCTGTGGAACAGATGAAGGAGAGCGCTTTCTATTATTCTAATAGCTTTTGGGATAGTTAACGTTTAATTTTTGATCTCACATGTTGAGGAGTATTTTTCTCCTATGGCCTTGCAAGAATACTAGTTTGGGTTACATTTAATAGGTGTCTATATAATTTAGCTGAGCATCTGCTGGAAGTATCTGTGAAACCTGTTTACAACTCTCTACCATTGACAGACATTATCATATAAACCATTCAAAATGTTATCCCAGTTACAATAACGGTCTATGTAACCCCACTTAGAACCTCAAATAATAAATGCCGGACAAGTTTTCTTCAAATATATGGATGAAATACTAGTAAAAAAGAGGTACGCTCAGAAAGAATACAACGCGTGCTGTTTGAGTCAAATAATTATATTGGAACTGTCTCGTTTCCGTGCTCTTCATTAAAGACCGTCGTTCTATTAAACTGCATTCCTTTTAACGTCGTTTCCTGGAAGTTTCGTAAGGGGGCTACCGGTTGCGTATGACATTGATAGTCTGCGCAAAGGCGCACGCTACCCATGGCCTGGAAGTAAGCATGCTTGTGCGCTTACAGCTCTTGAAGAGGTGCCAGAAAGTGCCTGTTCTCTATGTTCGAATACACATGGAGATGGTATGTGAGAATTGTGTTTATACTGGAAATATCCGCCTTGTTTGAAACTTTGGCAGTGGATCTGTGTTTGGGTATTTATGAAAAGACGGTTGTAGTTTTTTGGCGGACCCGCGTTTTTTGAGGCGAGGACTAGGCTGAGGTAGGGAGATGAAATACAAAATGCGTGAAGAGTAATTTGTTATTTCATCGTTATACTCGTTGCATAGGCTTCGTTCAAATCGATTTGAGACGTTAGAATTGCTGCCATGCGTAACAACTATAAAGGAAGTCAGCAAGTCGTAGATATACATCGTTGTCGTTTATTACTTTACAATTACTCTAGGACTGCAAATCGCTTTCAAGAATCGTTCGGATTCGTCGGATAATGAAATGCCAAGGCATGTAGGACAATATTTTATGCACTGAAATATACCGACTGAATTCCTTGTTTTTTACAAAATAAAATATTTCGTTATTTTAACAATATAACAAAAACCTGTTTACGTAATAAACATTAAAAAAAAAACTCTCGCATGTTATTTCAGTGTTGGGGTGCCTATATTTTGTTGTGTTTTGTCCAATCTGTTGATGTGCAGTTTTCGTCATAAATGTCTGAATATTGAAAAAAAGATATTTCCGGTCATAAATGTGCGCTGAATACCTCTATTACTATTGAAGAATTAGAGATGGGCAATACATTATTGAATAACACACAACGGCACCTAGACATCAAATAAATACATTCGACATCAGCAAAGTAAACATCTTTTAACTCTCTCCCCTTTTCTCGCTCTCCAACTGCCGTCGCACATGGACAACACGCTCCATTGATGACGCTTGATATATACCCTATTCAAAGTTGCCAGCCATCAAGTAGCTGCTGCGCCAATTATCCGAGCGCGCCATTCTTTGGGTCAGTACTGCACTTGGTTTCAGCTAAACTCCAGACGCAGTCAAGGCTACGCGCTAATCGGACCAATCAGGCAGCGTCAAAAGCGCGAATCACTCGGCCTCTTCTGTTAGTGATATATTCAGCAATGATAGAACACCATGATGGTGCGCTTTTGACGTCGCCTGAGTGGTCCTATCAGCTCGTAGCGTCGGATGCGTCTGGACTTAAGCTGAGATGATGTACAGCGAGCATTGGACACGAGGGCGGTGTCAGCGTTCAGCGTGAACACTGCTGAGCATGGATAGAAAAAGAGCGCTGCGTCATCATTCGGCGAAAACTCGGATCCAACCATCCACGAACTTGGCGCCCGAGCAATGGCGAACAGTAATTTGGCTTGATGTGTCTTTGAGAATGGTTTATTCAAGTTCACCAGCTCCTTTTACATACCAAGACGCTTCGAGAAAATAAAAAAAAAAGATCCTAAGCCACTCTATTTGACAAAGGGGATGATAAGTTACGTTGGGAATTGCTTTACATCTTTATACAAATAGCATTCGCCTTGTCTGAAACATTAGTATCCTCTGACATACCGAAACGTTTCTAAAAAAAAAAAAAGATATTTTCACTCAACTTATATAAAAAAGGCGATGTTAAATTACCTTTGGAATCGTTAGACATGTTTATTCTAGGAGTATTCGAGTTGTCAGGAACATTAGTATCTCCAAAATACAATTTTTTTATACCTTGGATTTTGATCCTTCATTACAATAAAGCTGTCCTCGATCACATAATATATTGTCACGGTGATAAATGAAATGATTTAATATACAAGAGGGATGGGAAGCATTTGAAAAGTGGCAGTTGTCAGGATGTCTTCACTTCTGCCTCTTCACTTCCTGATCTGTCCGGAGCCACTGAACTTCTTCTTCCTTCATGACATTACCCCCCTCCGGGTGAAAGCGGCGTCTCGCCGTTGGGTGGTAGTAGGTATGGTTTTAGTCTTGTTACATGGACGGTGTCGGCGGAAGATTGGCGTGAGTTTTGTGGTGGTTGTACGGGCTGAACAAGGTAGGTGAGGTCACTTCTTCGGGCGAGGACGCGGTATGGCCCGGAGTAGCGTGGAAGTAATTTTTGTGCCAGGCCCACCTGTCTCTTAGGTGTCCATACCAGGACAAGGTCGCCCGGGGAATAGTGCGCAGACCTGTGGGATTCGTTGTATCGAACAGATTGGTTGTTGTTGTGAGTCCAGAGTTCGAAGGCATGCAAGTTGACGCGCTTCTTCGGCTCGACATATGGCTTGTGTGGTGTGGTCGGTGAGTTCGGCATTAGTTGGAACTGGAAGAAGAGTGTCAATCATTAAATTTGGTTCCCGAGAGAAGAGTAGATAATAT
The DNA here is from genome assembly GCA_013358835.2 of Ixodes persulcatus. Taxonomy (NCBI): domain Eukaryota; kingdom Metazoa; phylum Arthropoda; class Arachnida; order Ixodida; family Ixodidae; genus Ixodes; species Ixodes persulcatus. The sequence goes on along the minus strand of JABSTQ010002270.1, from coordinate 12,709 downwards.
GGTGAAAATCCTGTTGTGTCATGGCGGGACGAATTATAGGCGAATGTGATGAAAGGAAGAACAGAATCCCAGTTACGATGGTCTGCGGAGATATACATAGCGAGCATATCTGCCAATGTCCTATTAATGCGTTCTACAAGTCCGTTAGTTTGTGGATGGTATGCCGTAGTTTTCTTGTGAACGACAGAACAGAGGTTCAATATTTCGGCAACAATTCGGGACACAAAGGGGCGGCCACGGTCAGATAGAAGTTGTCGAGGGGCACCGTATTTCAGAATTACTTCCTCTAAAATAAATTGCGCAGCATCCACGGCTGTACTGCTGTACAATGGCTTGGTGATTGCATAGCGGGTAGCGTAGTCAATGGCAACCGCTATCCAGCGATTGTCCAGCGAGGAAGTTGGGAACGGACCAAGAAGGTCAATTCCTACTCGGTCAAACGGGGAAGCTGGGGGAGTGAGTGGGTGTAGAAGGCCAGCGGGTCGTAACGGTGGAGTTTTGCGGCGCTGGCAGGAGTCACAGGATGAGATGTATCGTTTGACGGTCCTGTACATGTCGGGCCAGTAAAATCGCTGCTTTACGCGTGCGTAAGTTCGAAGGACACCCATATGACCGGCGGATGGTGCGTCGTGGAGTTCACCGAGAACCGTACTTTGTAGGTGTTTTGGAATTACCAAAAGTAAAGATGGACCTTCTTGTCGAAAGTTGTGTCTATAAAGTATATGGTTCTGGATTGTGTAATATCTGGATGATGGCGAGTTGGCATCGGTGGTCACTGCTTCTATGATTTTTTTCAGAAAGAGGTCACGGCGTTGTTCGTCCGCGATGTTAGGCCAATGAGAGACGTGAAGAATAGGAATATCCGAGTTGTCATCGGTTTGGTCAACAGGGCCTACGGGATGACGAGATAGGCAGTCAGCATCGCGATGAAGTTTTCCGGACTTGTAGATGACTTTGAAATCATATTCCTGGAGACGTAAGGCCGAGCGTCCAAGGCGGCCGATGGGATCTCTCAAGGAGGAGAGCCAGCAGAGAGCATGATGATCAGTGATCACAGAGAACTGCCTGCCAAATAAGTATGGGCGAAATTTTGCGATCGACCATACGACCGCAAGGCACTCACGCTCGGTTATTGTGTAATTTTGCTCTGCTGGGGAAAGAGTACGGCTGGCGTAAGCTATTATGCACTCTTGTCCCGACTGCTGCTGGGCTAGTATAGCTCCGATGCCATGACCACTGGCATCCGTGCGCAGTTCAGTTGGAGCAGAGTCATCGAAGTGCCCCAAAATGGGACTGGTGGTTAAAGCGTCCTTTAAACGAGTAAAAGCGACGTCCTGTTCTGCTTTCCATAGGAAGGGCTGGTTCTTCTTGAGGAGTTGCGTCAAAGGACGAGCAATGTGGGCGAATTGGTAGATGAAGCGTCGAAAGTATGAGCACAGGCCAAGGAAGCTTCGGACATCCTTTGGAGACTGTGGTGTGGGAAATTCCTGGACTGCCTTTGTCTTATCTGGATCTGGTTGGATGCCGTGCATGTTGACTAGGTGACCCAAAATTTTGAGTTCGGAGGCAGCGAAATGACATTTTGACGAATTTAGCTGAAGATTTGCTTGCTTGAAAATGTTCAAGACGTGATCTAGGCGCTCGAGGTGAGATGAGAAGGAGTCAGAAAAAATGATCACATCGTCCAAGTAACATAGACAAGTTGTCCACCTTAGGGGTTTTAGAAGTCTGTCTATCATTCTTTCAAAAGTGGCCGGGGCGTTGCACAATCCAAAGGGCATGACTTTAAACTCGTAAAGCCCGTCTGGCGTGATGAAAGCCGTTTTTTCTCTGTCTGAGTCGTCCACGCTGATTTGCCAGTATCCTGACCGAAGGTCGATAGTGGAGAAGTAGTTTGCGCCATGTAGGGAGTCCAGGGTATCATCAATTCGCGGTAATGGATATACATATTTTTTTGTGATCTTGTTTAGCTGACGATAGTCTACGCAGAAACGCCAGGACCCGTCTTTCTTTTTAACTAAAACGACTGGGGATGACCAAGGACTTGAGGATGGTTGTATAATGTCTTGTGCAATCATTTTATCGACCTCTGTTTGGATTATTCGCCGTTCACTGCGGGAAACGCGGTAAGGGCTCCGATGTAGAGGTGGATGTGTTCCGGTGTTAATCTGGTGTTTAATCGCCGTCGTTCGTCCAAGGGGGCGACTTCCCAAATCGAAAACGTCGCGGTATTTGAGCAAAAGGTTTTGTATCTGATGTTTCCGTGTGGTATCCAGTCCAGAGTCAATCATAGCCGTTATTTTGTTAAGGTCGGAGATTGGTGGCGAGCCTGGGCGATCATGTTGCTGATCCACTGCATTAACAGATAGTGTTCCGGAGAACAGCGGCGATGTGATGGCAAGAGAAGTTCCACTTGCAAGAAGTTGTGGGTCCTGGGAAATGTTAACGACCCAGAGGGAAGTGGAACCATTGAGGACGGAAACGATGGAGTGGGCCACACTGAGTTGCTTGGTGAATAATACGTCCATATTTGGAGATACTATATAATCTCCGTCCAGAAGAGGGCTATTTGATGACACCTTAACGGGAACCGCTAGAAGAGGTGGAATTCGGCATGTTTCGACTGAACATAGCTTTAAAATTACCGGCTGGGGCTCGTCTGGGGATGATACGTCGAGTTCAATATTTTCTGTGGCGCAGTCAATGAGAGCGGCGTGGGCGGAGAGAAAATCCCATCCGAGAATCAAAGCGTGGGGACAAGTTTGAATGACGGTGAAAAGGACGAACGTTTCCTTGTCTTCTAGGGCAATACGTGCAGCGCACATGCCAAGAGAAGATATCAGATGACCATCTGCGCCACGTAGAGATGTGGAGTCTGGCGGCGTTAACACTTTATGAAGTCTTTGTCGTAGATCCTCTCTCATTATAGAAATAGCAGCACCGGTGTCGATGAGAGCATATATGGCAATTCCGTCGATAGATACACGAAGCTGATTATGAACTGTTAAGGAGTGTTTGTTGAGAGGGTTTCGGGTCAATGACATCGATGCAGCCTTACCTCAAAAAGCTGCATTGGTTAGTTTTCCGATGCTGCGTGGTCACGGGTCGGCGACATGTAGCGGCGGTGCGCGGGGGACAATGACTGGCGGCGGAGTGGGGACGGAGAACGGCAGTTGCGGGAGGCCATAGTGTATTGGTTGTTGTCTGAACGTGTTGAAGCTGTACGGCCACGGAATCGGCCGTCAAAGGAGGGACGATAACCATTCGACTCGGACGATCGGAGGCCGTTGCTCGATCGGTTTCGACAGTAGCGTTGGATATGACCCACGCCGCTGCAATGGAAGCATATAGGTCGATTATCAGGGGTCCTCCACGCTGCGGGGTCACGTCGGTACGAGAAGTTGCCAGGGGGAGGGGAGTTAGGAGTGTGGTGGACAAGAGGAGAGCGGCGCCCGGTTGTGTATGTCGGTGCGTGAAACCTATTCATTTCTTCTCTTACAATAGCTTGCACAGTCGATATGGGCACGGAGGGTTCCGGTTCAGGAGGTGCATGTAGAGAACTGGAAGGCGACATTGCTTCAAGTTCACGTCGGACAATTTTTGCTATATGATGAGTCTGAGAAGTTGGGTCCTCGCATGATGATGTTGGTGCTGTGTTCGGGAGGCGGATGAAATTCGCTGTGATGCGACGTTTTTTCGCCTCTTCGAATCGACGGCACTCCTTGATGACTGCATCTGCTGTTGCGCAATCCTTGAAAACTAAAAGTTGAAATGCATCATCTGCAATGCCTTTCAAGATGTGAGGCACTCTTTCAGAGTCAGGCATGTTGGGGTCAGCTTTTTGGCAGAGCGAAAGGATGTCTTGGATGTACGCTATGTATGATTCTGTGGGTGTCTGCACGCGCGAAGCAAGCTTCCGCTTAGCCGAGAGCTTTCGTCCGATCGGGTCGCCAAAAAGGTGTTGGAGTTGTTCTTTGCACATGTCCCACGAGGTGATGCCTTCTTCATGCGTTAAGAACCAGGTTCGGGCCGTATCTTTGAGGTAAAAAATCACGTTGGCGAGCATCCCAAGTAACATTGATATGTTGTAGATATGTTGCGAGAATGTTCCGAATGTTGTGGGAGTGTTGGGGGATTTTGCGCAACGGTCGCCAATATGTTTCTGAGGCAACATTGATCGGCACGACAAAGGCGCAGCGTTAGGCTACTGTTTCGAACCCAATGCTGCCTGGAGAACTGTGTAGTAACAGTCGGGAAAAGGTTGAAGGTACAACGTTTGCTAGGCGGCATAATTTAAATGTTGCGCAACTGCAGCGCGCGACATGTTGCTTAAGCAACGTTGTATCAGTGTAGTACAGATGCGAAAATCGCAACGTTGGGTAGTGAACTGTTTCCAATCTGTTTCTGACGCAACATTGATCGGCACGACAAAGGCACAGCGTTAGGCTACTGTTCCGAACCCCATGCTGCCTGGGGAACTGTGTATTAACAGTCGGGAAAAGGTTGCGGGTACAACGTTTGCTAGGCGGCATAATTTAAATGTTGCGCAACTGCAGCGCGCGACATGTTGCTTAAGCAACGTTGTATCAGTGTAGTACAAAGGCAAAAATCGCAACGTTGTGTAGTGAACTGTTTCCAATCTGTTTCTGAGGCAGCATTGATCGGCACGACAAAGGCGCAGCGTTAGGCTACTGTTTCGAACCCCATGCTGCCTGGGGAACTGTTTATTAACAGTCGGGAAAAGGTTGAAGGTACAACGTTTGCTAGGCGGCATAATTTAAATGTTGCGCAACTGCAGCGCGCGACATGTTGCTTAAGCAACGTTGTATCAGTGTAGTACAGAGGCAAAAATCGCAACATTGTGTAGTGAACTGTTTCCAATTTGTTTCTGAGGCAACATTGATCGGCACGACAAAGGCGCACCGTTAGGCTACTGTTTCGAACCCCATGCTGCCTGGGGAACTGTGTATTAACAGTCGGGAAAAGGTTGAAGGTACAACGTTTGCTAGGCGGCATACTTTAAATGTTGCGCAACTGCCTGCGCGCGACATGTTGCTTAAGCAACGTTGTATCAGTGTAGTACAGAGGCAAAAATCGCAACGTTGTGTAGTGAACTGTTTCCAATCTGTTTCTGAGGCAACATTGATCGGCACGACAAAGGCGCAGCGTTAGGCTACTGTTTCGAACACCATGCTGCCTGGGGAACTGTGTATTAACAGTCGGGAAAAGGTTGCAGGCACAACGTTTGCTAGGCGGCATAATTTAAATGCTGCGCAACTGCAGCGCGCGACATGTTGCTTAAGCAACGTTGTATCAGTGTAGTACAGAGGCAAAACTCGCAACGTTGTGTAGTGAACTGTTTCCAATCTGTTTCTGAGGCAACATTGATCGGCGCGACAAAGGCGCAGCGTTAGGCTACTGTTTCGAACCCCATGCTGCCTCGGGAACTGTGTATTAACAGTCGGGAAAAGGTTGAAGGTACAACGTTTGCTAGGCGGCATAATTTAAATGTTGGGCAACTGCAGCGCGCGACATGTTGCTTAAGCAACGTTGTATCAGTGTAGTACAAAGGCAAAAATCGCAACGTTGTGTAGTGAACTGTTTCCATTCTGTTTCTGAGGCAACATTGATCGTCACGATGAATGCGCAGCGTTAGGCTACTGTTTCGAACCCCATGCTGCCTGGGGAACTGTGTATTAACAGTCGGGAAAAGGTTGCAGGTACGACGTTTGCTAGGCGGCATAATTTAAATGTTGCGCGACTGCAGCGCGCGAAATGTTGCTTAAGCAACGTTGTATCAGTGTAGTACAGAGACAAAAATCGCAACGTTGTGTAGTGAACTGTTTCCAATCTGTTTCTGAGGCAACATTGATCGGCACGACAAAGGCGCAGCGTTAGGCTACTGTTTCGAACCCCATGCTACCTGGGGAACTGTGTATTAACAGTCGGGAAAAGGTTGAAGGTACAACGTTTGTTAGGCGGCATAATTTAAATGTTGCGCAACTGCAGCGCGCGACATGTTGCTTAAGCAACATTGTATCAGTGTAGTACAGAGGCAAAAATCGCAACGTTGTGTAGTGAACTGTTTCCAATCTGTTTCTGAGGCAACATTGATCGGCACGACAAAGGCACAGCGTTAGGCTACTGTTTCGAATTCCATGCTGCCTAGGAAGCCATGTGCTAAAAGTCGACAAAAGTTTGTAGGTACAACGTTTGCTAGGCGGCATAATTTATATGTTGCGCGACTGCAGCGCGCGACATGTTTCTCATACAACGTGGTATTACTGTAGTACAGACCCATACATCGCAACGTTGTGTAGTGAACTGTCTCCAATTTGTTCCTGACGCAACATTGATCGACACGACAAAGACACAGCTTAAACCGCTCCTTCACACTGGCGTTCAAAACGCAAATTTTAAGCGGATCCGCCCGTTTTCGTCATCGAATCGCAAGCAATTCCACTCAATCTTTAAGCAAACGCGTCCGCAAACGCGACTCAACCGCCGGTGTGAATGGGCCTACACTGCTTCGAGCTCCATGTTGCCTAGGAAACCATGTAACAACGTTACTAAAACCACTCTGTTAGGATGCGCCCAGGTCAGGACGCGTACCTGAAATCCCCGCTGAGACAAGGTTGTATAAAAACAGTATTAATTGTGCCGCAAAACCTTGAAGCTAGAGATATTAGAAAATATCACGCGCACGTCATTTTGTAGTAAACTCCAATAGAATTTACGACAAAATAGCTTTTTCCGTTAGTTCTTACGCAAAAACATGCTTTCTGCAAGCTCAAGGTGACCACAGTAAAAAAAAAGAAGAAGAAAAAAAGATTAAGAATGGCGCTGTTGTCGTATTTAGCTCGGTCTCGGTGGACGCCAGAGGCCCAGGTTTCAGCGGTGACTTTCCCATCTGAGTGTTTTAACAACGTTGCCGTGTACTAAAAGTCGAAAAATGGCTGAAGGTACAACGTTCGCTAGCCCATTCACTACCAAAGCTGGCGCACCCCCGTTCGCGCCTGCAGAGACCTAATTGCCAAAGCCGGCGAGTCGCCGGGCTGTACACGTTTGTGGTTTTAAATTTAAGTAATGGATGGCGCGCTATAACTACTTACAATTGCAGAGTTTGGATATATTACCACCGCACGGGTTATGGGTCTTTTCTTCTAGTTCGTGCACGTTTACCGTCGCGACATGGGGGAGAACGCCACAGCCAAAAATATCTCGATGTCTATCACCCATTTCGCCACTCCCGCAAATTATGAATGTGGTAGGTTGGTCAAGTGGCTTCAAGGCCAGGATTGGGAGACATTTGCTTTAGTTCTTCTAGGAGCCCCCAGATGGCGCGATGAGCAGACTACTAGCAAAAAAGCGGGGAGTGGGGTGGGACGCGCTGAGCCGACGAGCGCTAAGCACCCCCTTCGTTTCTACCACCCTTCTCCCTTCTCCTCTCGAAGTGAGAGAGAACTCTGCAGGTGCGGTGGGCGGTGGTCAACTGGGTCGGCTGATCGTGCGGTCCAGTCGTCGGGCGCAGGAGCACACCAGTCGATTACTGTTTGTGGCAGAGATTTTTTTTTACTGATGCTGAAAAAGAATATTAATTTTATTTGATATAGATCCGTCAGCTTTGAAAAACTTATATTTTCCTAATTTAAAGGAAAATAATACGTGCCTAGCACAACACAAAGCTTCAAACAAATCATAACAAAACAAATTGGGTTGTATGTATGTTTATACAGCCTAGAACTTGGTCTGCCTCAGCGGGCCACGAGTCTCCCAGCTGTAGAGGAGAAATTGAGCCAGTGCAGTACAACCTCTAGCCTGGGGTCTTTAAAGGGGCACTGACAGCCCAAAGGTCGTATTTTTTTTATTGTCTAAAACGACGCAAGTTGTAGTCATAGACACGCAAAAAAGACCGCGTCGCGAAAAAAAAGTTTCCCGCGCGGTCGCGCGCCTTTTTAGTTTTGGCGTTTAAATCTCCCGCCGCTACCTCCTCGCTTCTTTTGATCGGTGACGTCAAAAATCAGGAACTTTAGAAGCTTTGTTGGCGACATTTCTATAACATTTAATAACGGCAATCGTAAAACATGTTTTTTAACGCAATTGCGAACGCACTACGGCCCCTCTTTTTGAAATATCAAAAATCAGAGTTCGGTGAGATGTCCCTTCCTAGATTTGTGTCCTCTCTCAGAAAACTTGGCGCCGCTCGAGCAGATCGGCGAGGAAACCGGTTTCCTCCCGTGCCGGCTCCCTTGTATCCCGCCTGCTCGCCTTTTCCTCGCATCGGGTCAGCGGAGGTCCGAGAGAAAGTCGACTCGCAGGAGACCGCAAAATTTGACTGACTGCACTGGCGGGGCGCGCGGGAACTTCAAATTCGGCATTTAGAAATTGTTTTTTTAATTCACAAATACTGAATTTTCAAGTTTTGAATTTTGAGGGTAATGTCCCGGCACCGTTTTCAATCGTTTCGGATAATAAAAAAAAAAATATGATTTTGATGTCTCAGTGCCCCTTTAACGTGCACCACGCAGTAGTGATACACGACCGCACGCCGGTACGATGCTCATCCAGATCGAAACGGGCAAGGGTGGGGATTGAATCCACGATCCCTGGGTTCTGCAGCGCGAGCTTTCGCTCCACATCATAACAACATTGCCTTTGGAGTGTCTCGGTAGATCTGAAGATTAAGATGCTTTATAGTTGTTTCCGAATATATGTTTATGTGCTTACGCGTGTAACCTGGATTTGCAACTAAAGCACAAGACCTTCTCACTCAGAGCTTCAGGGGCCGCACTTGAAATATCTGACTCCGGGAGCTTTGCAAGCAAAGCAGGTATTTTATATACAGTACACTAGTAACGTCGGTGCTATTATACTTCATAAAGAGTCCAATGAATAACGTTCGTGTTAGGGGGGGTACTGAAGATAATGTTGAACGTGGATTCATCAGATAACTTAGTAATCGCTTAACGCTGTTTTATTCATGTTCAGAGAAGGAAATTTATAAATGTTACAATTTCAAAGCGGATCTCTAGGCCTTCGCTGTGAATAATATATGAACTTATAAGATTTACGTCTTAACATTAAAAGAACCAGTTTTGCCCCTTTTATCACGGGCTACAAATTGTGATGTCCTGATGATAACTACGTAGTTTCCATGAGCACAAAATTGTAGTGTTTGTTCTATTCACAGTTCATTCTTCTGGATGCAAGTAAACAATCAGAACTCGTATAATCGGCTTCAAGAAGTGCGAAAAAAAAACAAAAAAAAAAAAACGTTTGCACATTAAAGAAGAAAACTTTGCAGTTTGTACATTTGCGACCGCTGAAGTTGAAGAAAACTTTCTGATGAGCGAACAGTTATGCAATACTAAGACGCAAGGTTGCGAAATTGTTTTTATTTCAGGGTGGAAAGCAGTTTGCTGTAAAGAAAACAGAAGAAAAAAACAATACACAACTCTTTTTGGCAGCTTTTAGGGTTACAATTTCCTTAACCGACTTTCCTACGGGACAAAAACAAAGCAAACGCCCTCTTTGTACTTGCAAACAGCTAATATGCCTAGTGAAGCGTAGGATACGATAACGGCAAGTCAAACTAAAGAGCTGACAACAGTCCTGTATTGTCACGACTCAACGTAATATATGAATATGTGATTAAAAATGAACGTTATGTGCCTTGGAGTGGCGTTAAAACAGGGGGAGATGGGATGGGCTCGATAGCCCGCCCCCCTCCTCCTATAAATATTGCAAAAATTCCAAGTAAACAATGCGACGAGGGGCCAGAAAAACGCTCTCGCCCCGCCCAACACACACGCACACATTGTCACCACCGTCAATGGCCGTTGCCACAGTCACTTCTGATGAAGAGGCGAAGTATAGGCCTCGAAGCCGGGTAAATAAACTTGGTAGGACGCCCCCCCCCCCCCCCCCCCCTCTCCTTCTCCCTCCCCTTTAAATATTATCGAGACAAGTATGTGAATATTTAGGCCCAGGAAGTCTTCACATCTTCGACATCAAATGCAGAGCTACAAAGCATCTAACTACGCCTTGTGTCAACGACACAAGCGAATTTAGAAGCTAGCCGGTGTCGTTCGATGTTTTCGGTCCACGATCCACATGTGCTTCGAAAATAGTAGTTCGACAGGAGAGGAGTTTGAAATAATATCGCATGTAAGGTCATAATACTTAGTTTTCGGGCGAAAGAAGAGAGCTTTCGGTTTGTTGTCACTTATTTTTAGATTATTTGATATATCCCAAGTTTTTAAGTTTTTTATGAGGACATTAGCTATGCGCACAACTTCATTGCCGATACTAGCCGAAAAATGAAACGTAGCATGGTGGTATCACTATCACAAGACTTCATAGCTTAGGAGCTTCTGGACGCGGATGACCCTTCTACGCAAATATTCATGCACTCAAAGAAGCAGGCAGGGAAACGGAGGGGGGGGGGGGGGGGGATTAAGCAAACAAGGATATTGTAACAAAGCCATCCAAAACCAAATTTCTGTTCACAAGGACATCGGGCTTATTAGCGGCGAGAAGTTTTGGTGGCGCCCTCCTGTGGTTCCCCGTTGTGACGTCATTACCTTGCAAACAACAAGTTCAATGGTGTTTGTTATTGGCGTGGTGGAAGCTTGAAATCATTGCGCTTTCAAAGGAACACTGCCAACACCGCCAAAATTAAAGTTCTTTCCTTCCTCTTACTTCCGTCGATTATAAATCCCCTTTCCGACGTCATAGTCAGCGTTCGGCCAATCGTGGAAGGCCGACCACAGCGACGCTTTCGGTCGCGCACGGGGCTAATAGGATGGCGACCCGGCCTCGACACTTAAGAAGCGGTCCCGTCACCCGAGGAGGGGCTCTTTTGTAAATTTCAGCCGTGCGCAAGTTGAGACGTTGCCTCCTCTTTTTCTACCTTCTGATGTGCTCTCTTTCTGCCCCAGTCTCAGGTTTACAATCATGTTCAACTTACACCAGCTCGCCTGCACTCTGACTATTTTTTCTCCTCCTTTCTTCGGGAATGCCACTGGAGGTGAAATTCTCTACGTCGGTTCTCTTCGCAGCCTTGGCCCGACGGACGGCGTACGCTAAGCGGATTATTTTCCCGCTACCCTATTCACCCGGTAGGCTGACAATGGGTGAAAAATACGCGCTCGTTAAACCACTCATGCCTTCATCTCTTTGCCACGTAATCATGTTCTCGTCCATACTCACGCACAAAGAGGAGAGTCAGGTGACGAAAGAGATGCGGCTGATTGGTTCTGCGAGCCCGTCGTTCCCACCGTACTGTCAGCATAAGGGTCAGCAGAGTAGAACCCAGGTAGTACGTCGAGTTTTAAGGTTTAGGGCTTGCGTTGACATATTCTTCTGCTTTATTGTGCTTACTCCCTATTGTGAATTATCTACTATTGGCCCTACAAAAACGTGTGTCCAAAATCGGGGGAGGTTGACAATAACCGCAGGGAGAAAAGGAAACAAAAAATAACTAACGAAGCAGCCAGTCTGCTTTCTGCTCTTACAAGCAGTTTAGAGCGGATGCGTTTTTTTTGTTTTTTTTCGGAACCCTTTTCAGATGTTTTGAACTGCTGTAGTAAAAAAGAAGGAAAAAAGATAACCCTATTGATTCGTAGCGGTTTTGAGACTCTTTTGCTGTAGGACGTGTATTTAGTCATTTCGGTGCATATAGATTTGATGTGAACTTCTTGGAGCGGTGTTAGGCGCACAAACTATTACTTTTACAATGAATTCGCCAAGTACATTTTAATTCATCCATTGTTTTTCTTCCCACCACCGATTTTTCTAACGATGTAACAATGTTACATTGTTTTATTGCGAGTTTTCAAAGTAAACGCCGGGAAATACATAATTTATTTAAAAAAAAAAGAAATAACGAAAAAAAAAGATATGAGGACCTGAAGTTGCAGGGATACCGAGGCTGTGAGCGACGCTCACAAGACTGCTTGTCAAAGGGTCCCCCGTTGTTCGAACCCTCCACGTTGCGTTCAGGAGAACAAAACTGAGCATAAACATCACTGAAACGATCGGAAAAAAAAAAAAACTCAAATTAAACACAAGACCTGGCATAGATGATGGCACACTAAATATTATATTAGTAGGCATTCACTTTAGGTAAAAAAAGGAAAGGAAAAAGATAATAATGTGCGCATCGTTTACCGCTTATATTGAAGGTACATTTTCTGTTCGGTTTACAAGTTTATTCGCAGAATAAATAAACTGTTCCACGTGGCATCATTTAGGTCTTCGCGTGAAATGTTTTGTTACGACTTACGAGGGCTAATGACGAGCTGAACGGCCATTTTGCTTCAGCGGCGGTGATCCGAGCACATCATGTATGCGACATTAGAACTAGAGATTCCGTGAACTTTTTGCGGACCTGAGGTTTAAAGACAGAACCGAGGGGTTCGAAAGGATCGCAAAGGCTTGAACCTAGAGAGGTGAACGGCGTTCGAACTTTTGAATTTTTGGCGCTGAGATATGCGATTGTTTTCAACCTTTCAATTTTTTGCGCTATGAAATTCGACATTTTCGAACTTACTAAGCTAAGAAATTCGGAGATTTCCCAGCTTTTGACCTTGCTACATTGAAAAGTTCGGCGAAATTTGAACTTTAAAAGCAAAAGTTCGAGGAGGTTCGAGCCCAGTTTACCCCTAGCGCGAGTAATGTTGCAAGTGGGTTCGAACCTCACTCGAAC
>JABSTQ010002269.1:0-26035 GCA_013358835.2 Ixodes persulcatus | reverse complement strand
CGCTCTCTGGATCGTTGCCAGGAAAACGGACTGCCACGTGCTGCTTCGCTATTGAATTCATCGGACAACCAGCGCCATCATAACATCGATCTTACAAAATGTTCGGCTACATTGAGTCAAGCGGGATCGGCGGTCGAGCATCTAACACACTAACTTTGAAAGTTTTTTTTTTGTCGTAGGTGAGTTGTGTTTTCCATCCACTTAGTTTATGTATTTTCTTGTTATTTGTAGACTGCAAATTTCAACTGTTTTCCGTACTGCCTTTGTGAACCGTGTTAACAGGTGGCGACGACCTCTGTACTTATAGAGCGAGTAAGGGTACGTTTTGTTCAAAATGTGTTGGGAGAAAGAAGGATGAGCCCTTAAGTTTTGCAAGTAGTGCCTCATTTCTGCGCAAGATGCTCCCCAGTGCGCATATTGTAATCGTAACATTGTGCATTGCTCAACTGCTGATATATTCCGGATACCGAGGCCAACCCCGGGCCCAATAATACCTTGCTTGATGAAATACTTGAAAAAGCTGGACACTAAAATTTCTAAAAATGCAAGGCATCACAAACAAACCACGGAAAAACTGAACTAACTCATGTCGGGAATTGGAGACTTAACAAACTAAACTCTAAACTAAAAAGTGCGGTAGGAAAAATCGCGGCAGTACAAAAGGAAATAAGGCGTAAAAATGAGGTGGTTAAAGAAATTGAAAAACAAATCCAGCAAGCGTCTTCAAAACAGCAAGAAATCGATGGATTGCATGCTGGTGTAGACGCGCTCGAAGACCAAATGAGAAGTAACCTGCTTATCAAAATACTTCCTGAAGAAAGAAATGAGTCAAGGTCGCAGACAGCTAATCGCACGCAGTTTCTTCTCGGACCGGTTGCAGATAAACGCCGGTGACATAGAACGAGCGCACCGCATTGGTCAAAGAAAAGAAGGCTTTTACAGCTAACATGAAATACTTTATGAGGCATCGACGCTGAAGTTAACTGACAGTCCGCGAGTCTGGATCGAGGAGGACTACTCGATAAGAGTCGTGATGTAGGCGAGTTTGTTCATGGTAATCGGAAATAAACATAATAATCGGTTCATGGTAATCGGCAAAGGTTTCCACCTGAACAAAAGGACGGGGCACACCTTAAATTTTTAGACCTTAGACTAGAATTCGGAAAGTCACGTGTGTTGGCTTTACCAATCACGCACTAAGAAGGGGCTACTCCCTTGTGAATTTGCCCAATCTAAACTCGTTAAAAGGAGCAGTGTGTACTCTTGCCTCCAGACCGCCTTGGAAAAGTCCTGCTACCATTCAATACCAGTCAGTTTTAGGATGCAGGTACAGGGCTGACAGATGCTGTCTTCTTTACGTCAGTTACTCTGGCAGTGGCGCAGGCATTGTTGAAAAAGATTAAGGCAGGGTTAAGTCAGAAAAAAGAGAGACCCACAACGAGACCCCAGGTGCTGTTTTACATGCACGAAATCTCGCACATTGGGACTTTTTCAAAGTTTGGCCATGATCGTGGCGCGCCCTCGCGGGAATCGCTCAAAACACTTTTGGGGGCTCCCTCGTCCACGCCATGGCCTGGCGTGTCTCTCGATTCGTGTATTTACGTGTGTTCTCTGGTGTCATTGGTCCGTCTTTCGCCATTTTAAACGTATCTTTATGTCGTCGCTTCGCGTGTGTCTTTTCTTTGAAATGGCTGTGGACAACCCTGAAGGACTCACAAAAGTCATTGTCCACGATACAGACAGCCTCGTTCGTCTTTACACCTTGAAAGGTGGATAGACCGCCGACGCCGTATCGATTCCTACCGTCGACTCGGAGTCCCTCAAACGTCACTTGGGTGTCGCGTCGTCGAAACAACTGAAAAAAGGGGTCGGCTTTCAAGGCAATGTTATGTAAGGAAAGTCATGGCGACCAGTTGCGATCCCGGCCAAACTACCCACCTTGAGCAAAGTTTGTGAGCTCCGTTTATGAGGCCAGGCCACTACAAACAGCTAATTACGCCCTACTTGAGCGCCTTGCGTTCCGTCACTTCGCCGTTCTGTGTACCGCGCGAGCGCATGGGGCGCCGTCGTACCCGGGGCCGTGTAAACAAATTCGGACGAGGTAAACTCCGGCGGTCTTAATATCGCGAAGGCTCGTCCGTACCGTCAAAAAGTAAGGAACGGTATCACAGAAACAATATTTCTGTGAAATCAGTACGTCTACAATTTTTCCGTGAAGTGGGCCTTGTGAAAAGGGGAGTTTGCGGTTGGTTGCCAAGGCGTTTCCTCAGGGTTCGGTCGCCGTAAGGCTTGAATTCATTTAGCACGCTTTAAATATTTTGCTAGGGGCTGACATTTTATCTTTTTTTATTTTCAGTTTTAACGGGACAAGACGTGAATGAAAAACAGAAAGCTTTATCCAGTTAATATTTACTTGAGTACTGCATGATTACGTTACCCAACCTCGCGTGCACACTTACTGTCTTTCAGTTAAAAGCAGATTGTCCCACTATCACGTTGAGGGCCCGGCCAGCTGACACAGGGGATTCGCGTCATAGGCTTCTAAAACCGGGGCTCTTAAAAGCGGGGCAAAAAGGGCGGGGTGTTTGAAATCGGGTGCCTTCGTGCACCACCCGCAAAAGGCTGCTGGAACTCTATAAAGTCATGCATTTGAACCATGTTTGCTGCTATTTGTGCAACTTACAGCTGCGCAGTGGTGAGGCATGACGACTGTGAAGCCAAGCCGCGAGAATAGCGGAGGGGGTCAAGTCGAACCAGCACTGTCTGAGCGACTGATCGGACGAGAGAGCCCCCCAAAATGGCGCCTTTCCCTTTCCTCCTTTCTCAGAGTTGACGCATGCGCCCAGCGATCACTAAAACTGCTCAAGTTGGAAACGGAAGCCGGGCGATTTGACGTTCCCATTGTGTTTTCGGAACCTCGAAAGTTGGCGCAACTCTGCCCTAGAATGGCGGAATACGCTGGAGGCAAGAGCCAATCTGCCGTACAGCACAAGAACAAGTATGTTGATTGTGTGGTTGGTGTGGTATATAAGGTCCCACTAAGCTGCGAAAGAGTTTACATCAGCCAAACTGGCCGATGTATTAATGACAGAGCCCGTGAACATGACTGGTCACTTTGCTCGACCGCTGGGGGTCACTTGTATGTGCATTGCGCTGCATGCAAATGCCAGTCCAAATTCAACAATATCACCATCTTCGGGAGGGGAACAGATAAAACCACCAGAGAATTATTTGAAGCCTATGAAATAACAAAACAGGGGCTAGATGCAAGTGTCAGCCAAACATTGGTTTTTCTACAAAAGAAAGGAATTTAGTATCTTGACACGTGCTGAAGCGATAGTGCGGTTTACTTCGTTGGTGTTTTTTCAATAGATGTTTAGTTGTGAGTCAGCGCTTGTGACGTTCGCATCTTTTCTCTTTTCACTGCCTGTATATTTGCGCGCTGTTTATTTCAGAGGAATACTGGCCCAGAGTAAGGCTAATTCGGGAGAAGCCCTGGGATTTCGCGTTTATGGTACACTTTTTGTGAACAACATTATGTACACGTACGATGCCGAAACTGATGGCGTACTACTTATATCGAGAGAGCCTAGGGCCACTGACGCGGCACATGAGCATCCGCTGTGATGCAACAGCAAGGCCGCCCTCTTTCTATTCTTTTGGCAAATTTCAGAAGCCTTCAACCAAAGCAGGATGAGCTAAGTGGCACCATCATTTCTTGTTCATCCGAAGTAGTCATTGGAACCGAAACATGGCTTCCCGATAGAACTCCAAACTCTGGATTACTACTAAGCACGAATTTTAACATATTTTGTAAAGACCGAGCGACCAAATGGGGCGGTGGTGTTATCATCATGGAACTCAGGAACACAACCTGCACTGTGCTGCCCATTGACTCGCCTCTTGCAACCTTTTGGGAGTCTGTTTCGTTTCAAAATGTTATAGTCAGTGTTTGGTATCGCCGTCTTGATTGAACATGCGAATTTGTGAATAAATTAAGCAATATTTTCGAACATTCTCAATCGAAGTCGACTATGGCCTGCAGAAGCAGAAACAATTTATACTAGTTAGATTTTGCGAAGGGAATATGAACTTTGTTGGGGTGATCATGAAGAGGAAAGATGAGCGTGAGGGGGATGACGTTAATATCGTGAAATTCAGTCAAAGAGTAAAAGAGCTTATAAAAATGCGATAGCTTAGCAAGATATCTTCTCTGCTGAAGTGTTTGTAAGCCAATTGAGGTTTTAAGATGTGTGACGCTTACATGTGTGTATCATTTTAGTATGACTTGATTTGCCCTCTTTTTAAGAGATTCTAGCCTGTAATTTGAATACTTTTGATGCGGGTACTAAATTATAGATGCATAATCCAACTTTGGCCTAATCAGAGCAGTGTCAGCTATTAGTTTGTTTCTGTTGTTGCCATGTACAATTGTCTTCTCATAAATACTAGAGATTGATTAGCTATTTTAATTATGTAAGCTATATGAATATTCCACGAAAGATTAGGACTAAGATGAACACACAAATATTCAAATGGCGTGACTTTGTCTAATTTTGAATCTATGAGCCTGTAGTCGTGATGTAGAATAGAAGAACGGGTGGTAAATGTCAGTTTCTTTCGATTTTTCTATATTTATTTGCATTTGCAATGTTTCACTCCATATCATTATGCCATTCAAGTCTTTTGAAGGGCAATGCAATCTGATTGATTCGATATGTGACGGTATGCCACACAGACGTCTCCAAATAGTTGACTTTTCGATGAACGATTGTTAGAAAGGTCATATATATAAACCAAAAACAAAAGTGGCCCAAGAACAGATCCCTGTGGCACTTCAGATTTGTCACTTACGAGGGTTGAACTTATTTTAGGGTTTGCTTTCGGTTTTTGAGGTATTCTCGAATCCGCGTAATTACCGTTCCGTTAATTTTAAGATATCGCAATTTTTAATCAGACGACTTTGTAGTACACGACCCCAGGCGTTTGCGAAATTTATAAAAACTGCGTCGATTTGCGAGGATGCATGGATGCTGGTGTGCAGATCTGTTATAAGTTCGAATGGCTGAGTTTCGCATGAGGGACCACGTTGAAATCCATACTGGTTAGGAAAACGTATATTGTTAGTCGCCAGGTGTTTCATCACTGATGAATACACTATATGTTCTAGAAGTGTACATGAAGCAGATGTTAGGGATATGGGCCTATAGTTTGTTGCACAGTTTCGGTTTCCGGATTTATAAATTGGGACTACACTTTCTAATTTCCAGTCGGTCGGCACACAACCGGTGTCAAGTGGCTGCTGGAACAGGCTGGCAAGCAAAACTCTTGATACACTCTTAGTCAGTTTTAGTAACTTAGAGCATGCCCCATCTGGCCCTAGGCTTGATTTTGTGGGTAGTCGATCAATAGCACTCATGACACCATCAATGTTTATACTAAAATCATTCATTTCAACACTTGATTCTGTACAAGATACTCAGATAGAGGAAGTTCATTTCTGAAGACTTCACCAAAAAAGGCGTTGAGTTTTGAGGTTTTGAGGCTTTTTCAAGAATAGAGAGTGTTACGTCTTATACCTGAAGCAGAGAAAATTTATTAAGGCGAAAGCCTTATATGTGTCAACGTTCAGTTGACTTCTGAAGTCCTTGAGCGAAAACACGTCGGCGACACAAAAGGTACCAAAACGTTTATCAGACCACTCAGGCGAATTAGAGGCATTGGAAGTAAGAAGGATGACAGAGCGAATTAAGAGGAATCAAAATTAACTAGGGCGAATTCAGTTGAATTAGGGGTAAACGAGAGAAATAAGCATAATCAATTGAAATGAGGGACTACAAAGCAAATTAAGAGAAATCCATGTGAATTAAGAGGAATCAAATTGAATTAACAGGAATTAAAATAAAGAGAATGTCGAAAACGAATGTGAAAAAAGAGAGCGTGAAACAAAGTAAATCATGTGTCTGCCTTTTATAATCGGCGCTTGAGCTTTTGCCTCCAAGTCGTCTTAGGGATAACATAAGGGACACTGTGAATGTTTTTTTCTTTTGTGTTTACTACGCGCCAGAAGTTTTTGCGGTCTCTTTTTAATATGCTGCGCAAGTCATGGTTAAATAAATAGTTTGCCGTTCTTATCTCGTTTTTGCATAGACGTGCGCACTTCGTACAAAGTGTTCACGTATGGCGCTGCTCAAAACGTTGAATAAAACCTCTGCTGCCGCTCACAAATGTTTCTACAACTGATACTCTATTGGTGAAGAATTGCTTTTTAACACTTTGGATTTAATTTCTGGCGCAAGTGACACGCATGCCCAGTTGAAGAAAATTCGGAACTGATAAAAAACGAACTCATACTGATACGTGAAGACATTATCCCGAAGTTGGTTATCACCCCAAGTGAGAACTGTCCATGGTCTTCGCAAAGTGTAAAACGGGTGATCTCGATTAAAAATACTGTTCAGAAAGGCCAGATTTTCGGGTACAGAGCATGACTGACAATTGTGCGAAGAGTGCGAACGTCTATGCAAATATGAGATAAGAAAGGCAAAATATTTTTTAACCATGGCTTGCCTAGCATAAAAAGAACAGACCCCAAAAAGTTCTGGCGTGTAGTAACCCCCCCCCCCCCCCAAAAAAAAAAAAAGTACAGGGTCTTTTTTGTTATCCTTAAGACGACTGGAAGGTGAAAGCCCAAGCGCCGATGCATTAAAGACAGACACATGATTTACTTTGTTTCACGTTCTCTTTTTCACATTCTTTTTGACATTCGCTTTATTTTAATTCCTCTTAATTCACTTTGGTTCCTCTTAATTAGCATTTATTCCTCTAATTTGCCTTATAACCTTTAATTACATTGATTAATCTTACTTCTCTTTGATTACTCTTAATTCCTTTTATTCCTCATAATTCACTTTGATTTCTCTCAATTCGCTTTGTCGTCGTTCTTAATTTTATTACCTCTAATTCGCCTGAGTGGTCACATAAACGTATAGGTACCTTTTGTGTCGCCGACGTGTTTTCGCTCAAAGACTTTGAAGGTCGACTGAAAGATGACACAAATAAGGCTTTCGCCTTAATAATATTTCTCTGTTTCAGGTATAAAACGTAACACTCTCTACCTTTGAATCAGCCTCAAAACTAAACGCCTTGTTTAGGTGAAAAGTTCAGAAATGAACTTCCCCTACCTGAGTTATCTTGTACAGAATCAAGAGTTGAAATGGATGATTTTAGTCTAAACATTGATGGTGTCATGAGTGCTATAGTTCGACTACCCATAAAAGCAAGCCCAGGGCCAGATGGGGTATGCTCTAAGTTACTAAAATTGACTAAGATTGTATCAGGCGTTTTACATGCCAGCCTGTTCCACCAGTCACTTGACACCGGTTGTGTGCCGACCGTCTGGAAATTAGAAAATGTAGTAACAATTTATGAATCTGAAAATCGAAACTGTGCAACAAAATATACGCCAATGTCCCTAACATTTGTTTCATGTAATCTTCTAGGACATATAATGTATTCATCAGTGATGAAGCATCTTGCTACTAACACTATACTTTTTCCTAACCTGTATGAATTTCAAAGCGGTCTCTCATGCGAAACTCAGCTTTTCGAACTGATAACTGATCTTCACACCAACATTCATGCATCCTCGCAAGCCGACACAGCTTTCATAAATTTCGCAAAAGCCTTGGCTCGTGTACCACACAGTTGTCTCATTAAAAATGAATATCTTAAAATTAACACAAAGGTAATTACGTGGGTCCAAGAATACCCCAACAACCGAAAGCAAACCGTAATGGCAAATGGCAAAAGGTCACCCCTCGCAAGTGTCAAATCTGGAGTGCCACAGGGATCTGTTCTTGGGTCACTTTTATTTTTAGTTTATATATATGACCTTCCTAACAATCTTTCATCGAAAATTCGACTTTTTGCAGACGCCTGTGTGGTATACCGTCACATAACTAATCAATCAGATTGCATTGCCCTTCAGAAAGACTTGAATAGGATAATGCTATGGTGTGAAACATGAAAATGCAAAATAAATATAGAAAAATCGAAAACGATGACATTCCCAAGCCGTTTTTTCTTTCTACATCACGACTACACTTTCATAGATTAAAATGAGATAAAGTAACATAATTTAAATACCTGGGTGTTCATTTAAGTCCTATTCTTTCATGTAATATTCATATAGACTACATTCTTAAGATAGCTAATCAATCTCTAGGATTTATGAGAAGACATGTGTACATGGCAAGGACACAAACGACACTTCTAGCATACACTGCTCTGATGAGGCCAAAGTTGGAGTATGCATCTATAATTTGGAACCCGCATCGAAAGTATTTAACTTAAAGGCTGGGATATCTTCAAAACAGGGCAACTCGATTCGTAGTAAATTAATACCCACTTGTAAGCGGCACACATCTTAAAACCTCAATTGGCTTACAAACACTTCAACAGAGAAGATATCTTAGAAAAATGGATAAATGGGCGAGTTGGTGGGACTTCATCGTAGGAAACAGCGCGAAAAACAGACAAGCACGAGGAAAAAAAACACGGGACGAGCGCTGCCTATACACTGAAATATTGTAATAGGAAAACAGATGAAAACGAACATTCGTCTTTGGCAGTACACCCCCCGTCTGCGTATCCCGAGACAATTCATAGCAGCGTGATGGCACCTGTTAAAAGCGATAAAAAGTGACATGATGCTATCCCAAATCCAAAAAGGCCACCTCACTGTCCAGCAGTGCCAAAGACGGTTGGCTGACACATGAGGTTCCCGCCCTCTTTATTTGGTATACCTCTAGCATCTCTCTAGACACTTGGTCCCTGTGCTTGAACAGGACTTCGGTGTCACTCAATCTTGGCTCACACTTACAATCGCGACAAAGCATCGCAAGATGAGAGTATGCACACCCCTTCAATGAACTCTGGTGCTCTCTTAGACGGATGTTCAAACAGCGCCCCGTTTGGCCAATATACACCCGCCCACATGAGAAAGGTATCCTATACACTGCTCCAACGGTGCATGATATGAACTGTGTGCCATGCTTAACAGTGCAACCATGACTACTCGAATGTTTCCACTTGCTAGCACGCCTTTCGATGGCGGGGCAAATCTGGCTCAGCTTGTTTTTGGCCGAAAAAACGACACTCACACCGTATCTTGCTGCGATCCCCTTTCACCCGTGTGAAACGTGGTGAACGTAAGAGATGGATTCCACCTTCTTTTTGTTATTCCCTTCCCGCTCAGCGCAGTTTGTCGCTGCATCGGCCCTGAAACTGTTCTTTACTTTACTACAATGCAGCCTGCGAAAAAGTAAAGAGTTCCAGGGCCAATGCAGCAACAAACTGCGCTGAACGGGAAGGGAATAGCAAAAAGAAGGTGGCATCCACCCATTACGTTCACCGCGTTTCACACGGGTTAAAGGGGATCGCAGCAAGATACGTTGTGAGTGTCGCTTTTTCTGCCAAAAACAAGCTGAGCCAGATTTTCCCCGCATAGAAAGGCGTGTTAGTAAGCGGACAAATCTGAGTAGTCATGGTTGCACTGTAAAGCATGGCACACAGTTCATATCATGCACCGTTGGAGCAGTGCATAGGATACCTTTCTCATGCTGGCGGGTGTATATTGGCCAAACGGGGCGCTGTTTGAACATCCGTCTAAGAGAGCACCAGAGTTCATTGAAGAGGTGTGCCTACTCCCATCTTACAATGCCTTGTCGCGATTGTAAGTGTGAGCCAAGATTGAGTGACACCGAAGTCCTGTTCAAGCACAGGGACCAAGTGTCTAGAGAGATGCTAGAGGCATACCAAATAAAAACGGCGGGAACCTCTTGTGTCAGCCAACCGTCTTTGGCACTGCTGGACAGTGAAGTGGCGTTTGTGGATTTGAGATAACAAAATGTCACTTTTTATCGCTCGTAACACGTGCCATCACGCTGCTATGAATTGTCTCGTGATACGCAGACGGGGGGTGTACTGCAAAATGAATGGTCGTTTTCATGTGTTTTCCTATTAAAATATTTCAGTTGATGGTCAGCGCTCGTCCCGTGTGTTTCTTCTTAGTCCTCGTCTGTTTTTCGCACTGTTTCCTACGATGAAGGTATCTTGCTAGGCTATCGCATTTTAATAAACTCTTTAACTCTTCAACTGAATTTCGCGATAATAATGTCATCCCCCCTCCCTCGCCCGCATCTTTTCTCCTCATGATCACCCCAACAAAGTTCTAGTCCCTTCGCAGAAACTAACTTGTATACATTTTCCCCGCTTCTGCAGGGCTTAGTCGACTGGAATGAGTCGGCAAGCGAAATCCCACAGGCAACAAACCATGACTTGTTGGTTTCACTCTTACGTGTCTCAATAGCATTTAACGTGTTTTCACATCTGGTAGACCCTGAGATAGGTCTACAAGATGGTTCCCCATCTATGTGTCTACAAGATGTGCATTCATTACCATCTCGCCTGCTCTCTATCACTGCTTGCAAATCTATTTTATTTTTATTTTCTAAGCAGAACGTGTACATTTTGTACCTTTATGTTTCCACACGTCAATTTCATCATCGCTGAGTAAGTCTCTACTATATTTTTGGTAGCTCTTGTACCTTTCTTCTGTTTTACTTTTTAATGACTTAGAACTTACTTCACGCTAGTGTGCGTGACAAAGCACCATGTAACGCGTTATTTAGCTCTGTTAGAATGACTGCGTTTCCTTTGATATTTTCATACAATTACAACATTGTGTTACACTGATGGCATTCTATGTACCCCCCCCCCCCCCCACCCCTCTATGTAATGCCCCTGTGGGCCTTTAGAGGTAATTAAAAATATACACAGTGTCTCTAGGGGTAGGGGGGTGGTAAGTTTGCCGCGACCCCACTGAGCAGTGGTGGCAAGGAGGAAGTACCCCTTACGTGAAGGTCGTAAGAAAGCGTGCATTTTTACTTTAGCCCGACCGTGCTATGGCAGGTTTGAAATCAGTCGTGCCTAATTCTCGAGCACGTAGAGAGTACAAGCCTCCCAAAGTACCTTCGTGTGCATGCTGCAAGTCGGTGTCTGTTGTTTATTCGTCTCTCTCTGTCACGGAGTCCTGTGGGACTCAGATAATAAAGTAGCATATTCCGCCCAGTTTAACGGCATAAATACTTGTTTGTTTGTTAAGAGTCTTGAACAAATGCTAGCTAATGCAGTTCCGGAACAAACCACTGAACATAGTTATCGAACCCCTGGAGTCGTCACAGAAGTGAGATTACAGGTAGACGTTCGTGTCATTAACAATTATCTAGAATATTTTACCTATGTACTAATTGTTTAGCAGCGACGTTTTTATTATTTGAAATATTATACTTTAGTATACGTGCTTCTCAGGTTTCAGTGATGAAAAAAATATCGTTATAGAAAAAAATGAACTAATTTTCTATTATGGGTAAACTAAATTAGAACCTGGGTGAAAAAAAAAAATGAACTCTTCACAAGCTTCTCATAAAGTGTTGACGTGGAATACCCTAATAGTTCATGGGAAATTTAACAAGCCTCTACCTTTTTAGAGTAAGAACCCTCAGCAGTCTAAACTATTTTTTCGAGCTTATCCCAGACTCTAGCGTAATAATCTAAAGGATTCGGAGGCGCATGAGCAGACTGGGTGATGCCACCTGCCACTGATTGTTAAAATAAACCTTCAGTTGAAAGTGAGAACTCGTACGTGTTTATTGTCTTACTTGTGTCCCTATTTTTTTGTGCGTTCTGTTTTCCATTATTAATCAGTACCAACTGACCCAGTTTTCTTCATCCTGGAGCGCAAGGATTCCGCTGCGCCTACTTTCATTAAATTTTCTGAAAACATGGTTCTCCTTTCTTCTGCCCCGCCCAGTACAAATATACGTTTTATTTGTTGGAAACGTATTCGTTGTTACGTACCTTGTGTTCTTCAATTCGCGTAGCTGACAGAATAACTTTGGTGTTTTCTAAATCTCGAAAACGCAACTCGGCCTGAAAATATAACCATGGCATATCTTTATATAGACCCAATTTGATATGCAGTTTAGTTGTAGTATGACTGTGCTCAAATGCACTTGTTTGAAATTATGAAGAAAAAAAAAAAAACGACGTTTGAAAGTTGTTAGTTGCAGCTTTTACGAGAACTTACAGCTTTTACGAGCACTTCGAGATAGGCCCGAAAATCTTCAGGGATGGAAGAATAAGGATTTATTGTGGTGTATTTGTGATCGTAGATTATGCACACACCAATCCAAGCCGTCATTTCTGTAATTGAAATAAAATACTGCTGTTTACTTCGGATACGGTAAAATGATTAAAAAGACAACAAAAAACTGAGGCTTTTCATGTAACGCTCCTAAACTGTGGTCAGATGCGCGATTCTCCTGGGATACGACGAGGCGTGGAGCGTAAACGCCGAACGAAGTTTGCTCAATACAAAGTTGAGTATGCCTGAGACAAAGCTAATAGCAATGACATCAAATTTAAGGGGTGCTTGTTTTCCACACAGATCGATGTTTACCTCACACATGTCCTATACATTGTCTTGCTTTAAAATGACATAATTATACGCATACCTAGGTTATTTCAAGCAATCTTCTTTTCAGCTCGAAATTTTGTGTAGTTTGTGCTGCAGAATATTAGATTCTTTGATTTTTCTAACAACACTTAGCTGCCGAACGTATTCATAATGATAGTAATCCCTGGAGAAGGGGAACAAGAGGGTCAAAGGACAAACACAAATCTCCAAACAAAGCGAGGTGACTGATGCGCGACTAAACAAAATTCGCCTCTGTCCTTTATCCAGAGATTATTATCGCTATTCTTGTCCAGCTCGCTTGCACCTTAGTTTTAATTGCATTATAATCGTATTCGTACCATTGTTGGAAAAAATACTTGACAAAAATATTTAAGTTAAGTTACTAAGTACCTGATTCATAAATTACCTGATTCATTGTAAAGTACCTTAAGTTGAGTACAAATGCTTGGAAATGTAATTCTACTTCTTTTGAAGATACTTCCGCATTGCGGAAGTTGTTTCGACGTCAGTGACAAGCACAATTTTACATTTGCGCAAGTCTGGTTTACCAGAAAGGTTAATAGCACGCCACAAAACATAATGGGAAAAAATACATCGTAGGGTCATTTTATGCAGTCCAACTACAAGGAGCAAGATTTCACTGATATATGTTACAAAACATTTCTGTGGCAAAAAAAAAAAGGAAAAGAGGTCGCTCCAGTTACAGCAACATTGCTGAATATAACATCCTGTGGCGCACCTTAGACGCATCGTTTAACTACAATCCATATACCACATATAGGGAGTTCACTATAAACAAACTTGGGATGCGAAAATGAGTGACTGGATAATACAGTGAGACCACATAATATCCACGGCACTGGTCGCACCTTCTTCACGTAGGTTGCGTTCAGAAAGGCACTCAACGTTGGGGGACGCTTTGTTGGCATTTCGAAAGATCATCCTGCTCGTAGTTCATTTCTTGTCCTCTTCTCTGCTTATCAATGTTCGCTTACAGACAGTGTTCGCGACAGCAATACGTGCAGGACTGACGACAAAAAGAAAGAAAACAAAAAAAAACCTTGACGTTCTGCCGTAGCGGGTTCAAATACAGAACAAGCAAAAAAAAAATGTCTTCTTTTTGTATCTACTTCTCATTTTTTTTTTCTATTTGGTATTTTCTTGACTCTGAAGTCTGCATCATTGTCCTGGGTTGTTTCCTGTTTTGCGTTGCGCCTCAGTGTGGCAATCTTTACTTTCGTAAAACCACCCTTTCGCCTCAGGAATTTTTTTTTTCGGTAAACTCTAGGAAACAAAAGGCGGCTTCGGGAAGGCGAGAGGAAAACCCTCATTGTGCGAACTTTGGGGTGAAATATGAGTTACAATCGGCACAAAAGTGATGTTTTCACTAGTCCAATCTAATGACGAATTCCTATGGTCGTTTTGGAGCGCGCCGGGATCAGTAGACCAGATCCGAGATGAAGCACGTGATCCGAACAGAATCGCTCCGCCTCCGGATCCCCAGTTGGATATGACCACCCCTCCGGGATCGGCGGATGCCTTCCCGTCATTCACCTTCCCGGGAACTCCTTCCCGTTCTCTTGGATCTCGAAGCACATGTTTTCTCAATCGCGGCGTTGACAACACGTGTTCAACGCATGAGTGAACTTAATTATGATGTGAAAGATATGTGTCGATAAGCGATGTTCATCAGCGTAGTCCACTTGGCTCTTCATCGGAATACTCGTGAACGGTGTCCAAGTACATCTCAATTTTCGGCCTCTGCTGCGGAGGTTCGAAAATGCAGTCGAATTGATGCGGGACATAGAAGTAATCATCGTCGTCGCTGCTAGTCGCGCCGCTGCTGCCGAAGGAGCTGCTCGAGCAACTTGACGACGAACTGTAACCAAGAAGCACCAGCAGTAAAGCGAACGGCACTTCTCGATCGGCCATTACGAATTCTTCCGATGCGAGATGCCCGGCGAGAAAGAAAGTCACGTGTGCACGACGAGGGCTGGCCAGGCTGGCTTCCTGTCGAATCCGTCGAAATCGGCGTAACGACTTTTCTCGGATCCAGGTCGAGATCTGGATTTGGGAGCTGATTCCAAACGACGAGTGGAACACGTCCCTCTCGATCCCGATCGCCCCGTGAAATAGGCGCGCTCCAACGAAGTCGATCCCTGCGCGCTCCAAAACGACCAGCGGAATCCGCCATAAGTCACCGTAGCTTATCAGAGCTACCAACAGGATTTTGTTGCTCGAAATAATGTTCACGTTTGCTTGTGCCACGCCCACGCCAGCTCATACCGAAAAACTGAAAAAATGGCAGAATTTCAAAAATGTTTTTGATATATTGAGTACAAGATACTCAGAAATGTAATAAAAATACAATATCAAATACTCTCAATCAAAAGTATTAGCCAGGTACCAATATACTTCAAAACGTATTTGAGATACAGAATCCTAAGTAGAGTGTTTGAGATAGCCACTAGTCTGACCTACCATACGGGCATTCCAGATTATATCAAGGGTTTAACACCGCCGATAAAAAGACTGTCTACCCACATGTATAGTTACCTGTAAAAAGCAAAGCGACCTGCTCACACTCCTAACAGCGCTTTTTACTTCCCTGACCAAAGAAAAAAAAAAAAGCCTAAGTAGCTGAGTCTGCTGCTCGCTGGCCTCACACGCAAGTTGCTCAAGTTAGATTCCCGGCACAGTACGTCCTTTTATCTCTCTTAATGTAAGTAGAAGAATCTAGAAAATTAAAAAAAAACGTCTAGCTTGTTTATGTACGGGAAAGGTCGAAGCAGAATATTCCAGGCTCCCAGAGAAGGTTTCAAAGAAACGGCGCCCCGCCGTATGAGTTAGTCTCGCCCCAGCTCTCGATCCTGTTGTTACGGCTCTATCAACGCCTGCGACGTTAGCCTCCTTCTATTTTGTTTAGGGCACAACTTCGATCCCATTAAACGTTTAGTTTCCTTCAGTCATTCGCCGCCTCATCAATTGTCACTGGTGGCAATATCACACCAAGACATTTATACAAATTTCGTTGTCAAAACTGTTTTGTCGTGTTGGGATTACTGTTGTGTTTATATCTACTGGACATACAGGGCTTCTCCAAACAATTTTTATGGCTTTTGTTTTTTTTTTACCGAAAAAATATACGATGCTTGGCGGCACTCTCATCCTTCGCCCAATTGTTGGGCTTGCAGTTCGAGCCAGACGCCAAAATTTGAGATCTTACCTTTTTTATATTCAAAAGTGACGTGATTTTCTTATACTTTCAACGGGAACATGGCTGTCGACGGAACCGACAGCCATGTACCCGTTATTTCGAATGCATGGAGCTGAATGGCCTCAGTTGCAAGGAACGGGTCTAATTTTCTCAATGAAATTTTAAGAAACTTGCTTTTTTCTTTTGAACAAGACAACCGTTACTCCTGGAATTTTGGCATCTGTTTTGGACCGCTAGAACTACATTCGGGTGCAGAAGGAGTGTCTGGGGATGCGTCGTTCATGTTTGCAATAAAAAAAAAAAAAAAACTCAGTAACTTTTTTCTTCTTTTTTTTTTTCTGGGGGCGGGCTGTATTTTAGCACACATCAAATTCACGCTAATATTAAATAAGTAACCTTTATAAGGCCAGCTTCGGGGCTTTTTGCCCAAGGCACGTCGACTAGATGGCGTCACAGTGTCAGGTGACGTCATCCCAAAGGCACTGTAAATGCATAGTAATTCGTAGGTATTTTGTAATGTACCGTGACGGACGTGACACTGACGCAACGTGACACAAGAAAGTCACGTGACGCAATCACGTCATTTTGTTACGTGACGTTGCATTTTTTTTCTAATACTGTTTTATACCGAGCTTTGTATTTTGCTAACATCCTTTCGTTGCTTGCTGGCCATAGATACCTGCATGTAGTGCAGAAAAGTGAACGCACGGCCTGTTTTAAAATGTGTGCAAGTACCGGTGCCGCCCTATAATCTTAAGATGCCCGTGCAATTATTTTCCTTTATGGCACTGGATGAGCCATTCACTATGATCTAATTAAGAAGCTCACCTTTGGAACGGCAACGCCCCAAAATATTTAGACTTCACTTGATGATTCTAATAACATGGGGAGCAGAGCATGTGTCGTTCGTGCGTTAAGCGTGAGTTCTAAATTTTTTTATGCCTGGTTACGGAGAGATCATGTGACTTCGGATCTGTTTCACTCACGACACACTCACGTGCTCACCGGGTTAATCAGGATAATCGAGACTAGCGTAAATGTATTCACGATACATAGATCACTCTGCGAGCTACACTTTGTCATGCTGGAGCCAGCTGCGTTGGACGACGGTCGCCTGCCACCATGCAGGGTCCCGTGAGTAATATGTACGATTATATGTAGAGGATGTCACAAAAAACAAAACAAAATTACAGCTTTTTTTGTTTTCCGCTAAAATAAACTACGCATCGCCTAACGCTCATTCTCCGCCCAACGGTAGCGCTAGAGGTCACAACCGGATGCGAAAGTTTCAGCCTGAACGGACACCTTATTCAAAAGTTATAAGTGATTTTCTGAAAATTTCAATGAGAAAATGGAGCCCATTTTTGCCCGTTTTCGGTGTCTGGTGCCATAGAGCCCCATGTATTCGAAAACTCCGTCGGCCGCCATTTTCCCATTGAACTTTTCAGAAAATCAATTAAAACTGTAATATAAATTATCGGATCGGGCTGAAACTTTGGCATCTGGTTGTGACCTCTAGCGTTACCTTTGGGCGGAGAATGAGCGTTCGGCGATGCCCAGTTTATTTTTTGCGGTAAAAAAAAAATCTTTTTTTTTTTTTTTGTGACACCGCGTATTTTAGCTTTCGTTCGCCCCTTCCTCGTAGCGCAGAGCAAAACGCTCCGGCGGTGGATTGCACGTTTTGGGGATTCGGCTTACGCTGTGCCGCTTGGTAAATTGGTGATGACGAATAAACATACATGACTATAGTAGGTCTTCTATTTGCTTTAATGCCACTGACTGTTAGAGAATATGTATGCTTTACGTTCCCTTGGCCTATTTGTAACGGGTTTATCTCTACATTTGTGACTAACAATTTGCACATGAGATTTATCTCTTTAATACGTTCTGTTTCAAAAGGCTGAACTTGAAAAAAAAAAAAAAACATTCTGCACAGGGACAAGGAGCATCACCTTTTACTTTCTGCGCCAGTATTCAGATTAAGCAGTTTTTGTTTGCTTCTCGCTGTTCCTTGAATGCGCTCAGCACATCGCAGTAAATGGTCCGTGCATTGTTCCACGGGAAAGGAGATGTACACGCACCTCTAAAAGTGCAGAGAATTGCATAAAACAAGAACACTGCAAAAACACTCTTCTTTCCAACGCATTAAGTCATACCCAGCGCGCTATTCGTCTCGAACTCGAATTTCGCTCGTCCCCACAGCTACAAAAAGAATCTCCATGACACCTTAAGAAACACGGAGCGTGGCTTAATATGATCTCGCTTCTTCCCCCGTGATGTGTTCTTGGACCTTCTTATTGCCAGGGGGCCGCAATCCCTCTGACTCGCCACGCCTTGCCTTTCTTAAGCTGCCTGTGACCCCAGTTCGTTCAGGACAGGTTTACGATTGCCTGTTCATTCAACCTACCTTCCTTTGACAGCATACTTTTCGCAATACGGCCAGCATCGCATCCCAAAGGGTACGTGAGAACTGGAAAATAGGCCAACATTGACGAAGGATCAGAGGCAAATTTATTTCGAACGACACGTTTGAGCTACGTTTAAAATTTTTAACGGCTAAAAGCATCGATGACACCTTTATACGAGGGTATGTTCAGATAAGGACGGTCATAAGGGTGTGTGCCTACTTTTTGTGTGTGTGTGTTGTTATATATGAGATGACTGAACATGTTCATATAACAAAATGAACCTTACTTTCGCAAGAAAAAGTTATTGTTCTTGTAAACGAAAAACAAAATCGCATTTTATGGAGGTTGGGCAACGATTTTCCCGATTGCGC
This sequence comes from Ixodes persulcatus, assembly GCA_013358835.2. Lineage (NCBI taxonomy): Eukaryota > Metazoa > Arthropoda > Arachnida > Ixodida > Ixodidae > Ixodes > Ixodes persulcatus. The sequence continues at coordinate 7,498 of JABSTQ010002269.1, read as the reverse complement.
GGAGACACAACTTCGAGGGGCCACATAAATGAAGAACAAAATGTTTTTAAACATGAATATTTGTATGTATAAACAACGCAAACTGGTGTATTTGAATTAGTTAGATGTATTTTAAGTTCATATTTAAAGTATAATAATGATAAAAAAGATGACCTCTTGAGCAATATTTTCATATTTAGTTATTTTCAGTTTTATAGCCTATCTTAGACTAACGTTTGTATGCTGAAACGCTTTGTGCAGAACATTCAATGCTTTGTTTACTTTGAACAAAAAAAGTTCGCACTGAAAAATTGTAGGTATTTATTGCATTGCGCCCGGACGTATTTGAGAAAATAATGCAAAATATGCGCCTTTAGTTCGCAATTAAAAAAAAAAAAAAACATCATTGATTATTTTTAAATTTTAAATTATAAACCCCCAAAGACAGGTAATTCTAAGGCTGCAATATTTTGCAGCATTATATCGTTTCAATGAAAAAATATTAATGCTTAGCCCTGTTTATGTTGTACTAAAAAAACCTCTTTCGAAAGTTAACTGCCGAGTGATAAAAAAAATCTGATCCACTGCACAATGGTGGAACAACCGACACCGCGGAACGTGCAAGTAGTGCAAGGGGGTAGCTTCGACTTGTGCTCCCGACAGAGTGTCGAAACAAACTTTTTATCGGCTCGGTTCGCGTTTGAGTTCACGGCTTTCGGTTCAGTTCCCGTTCATTTACGGGGAGCAAAAATAACGGTTCAATCTCGTTTGAACCGCTAAATTGAGAATATATTTTCCGCGTGGTTTTGGCAATTAACACTATTTTCGTCGTGAACAGAGTAACTATATAGCTTGTTTATCGCTTGTGCAATCCACTTTCAATTTCAGGTACCGAAAAAAAAAAGTGCGTTCGACGCAACAGCAAAATGAAATGTCGATTCACATAAAAGAGTCGTGTTTATGCGACTCAACATTCATTTGTTTATCCCAATCAGATATAAGTAGTAGAATAACTCTACGGATTCGGCCAACTGTCAACAAACGCCCAAAGGGGCGGAGCCAAACCCGATCCGACCCATCACAGCGCAGGAGGGCGGGGCCAAACCCAATCCAACCAATCACAGCAGGGCGGGGCCCTTTCCCTCTCTCCCATCCAAGTGACCAATGACAGGCAGTGGGCATCGATGGCCCCGCCCACACGGCATTAGCCAGTGACCAATCGGAGCTCAGCGAGGTCCCGTCACGTGTGAGGTCACGTGTCCGGCGCGTGCCAGAAGCGTGTCACTTACCGCAGACCGCAAACCACAAACCGCAAACCACAAACCTCAGACCTTAGGTCATCATCTGTCAACAACCACGTGATGTCACCAGGGTCCGAGCTTCGTTCGAAAGAGGGCGCTATAGGACTTTAATTGCGGCGCTCAGGGCTCTTCTCGTGTGATGTCGCGGAGGGTTCGAGCTGCGTCCGACAGAGGGCGCTCACATGATGCCACACAGGGTTCGTGCTACATCCGAAGGAGGGCGCTGCGCTCCGGTCACATGACGTGTTTTGAATTTTAATCGCTGCGCGGTAAATGCCCCTTTTATTCGATAAAAAAGGCTCCGCGGCCAGGGGGGAATCGAACTCGCCACCTCTTGATCGCCAGCCCGACGCGCTATCCCCTGAGCTACGAGCGCATTATTTTTTTCTTTATTGGCTACGAGCGCATCGTTTCCGAAGACCGCTTAAGTCGGGTTAGTTGTTTGTGTGTGCGTGTGCATTCAGATCACGTGATGTCCCGCGCGCTACTTGGCTTTTGTAATGCGGTTAAAAACAGGATGCTTCATTGCCGCAGGTCGTGTGACGTCGCTCATCTTCCTATCACGTGATTTCGCGCGCGATTCAAGCGGTGTTCGTGCGGACTCGTCACCTCGGGAATGGCTTTCGTAATCTGGGTGAAAAAACAAACAACCCTCCACGGAATTTGAACGCGTCATTGCTCCAGGTCATGTGACGAAGCCTATCTACAATTCCATCATGCAGGAAGTAGAGTTCAGAATTATTGACTCGTCTGTCAGGCGGGAAAATGCACTGTCACGATGACAACACAGATATGTCGCCGTGGAATTAGTGACGAGAAATGCATTTTCGCGTTTTTTCCGGGGACATTTTTTCCGGAACCCAGTGACATCTTGCGTCGTGGGTCTGACCTTGCGCCATCTGTTGCTGAAAAGTTGAATTGCGCGTCTTCCTAAAGTGTGCGCATCCGTATTTTCGCGTGCGCGCAATGCGTGTCAGTTACCGAATCTGTTTGTAGAAGGCGCGCACCTGAATCTCTTTCAGCTGACGTGAACTTTTACCATTATCACGCGACATCTCTCGCTAATTTTAGCGCCAGCTTGGTAGATGGCGTCAACTCTATCGCGCTCACGTCATCTCTCGCTAATTTTATCGTCATCTGCAGCTGCTGAACGGAGCGTGTGTGGGAAATGGACCGGAGCGTGGTCGCATCCATACGCGCTAAAGACGAGACAGATATGATGTTTCATGTTTTATTATTATCATTCGCTCTAAAAACACGCACACTTATAAATACAGATACGGCTTTTAAAATCACTCTACGCGAGAAAAAAAACAAAAAAACACGGGAAACACTTGACACAAAAATGTACAACACAATCAGTATCAAGACACATCCGAGGAAAAAAAATATGTGGAATAACGGAGCAACGCGTACGATACAATCCAAAAACAAATATTTACAAGGTCAGGGCGTGAGATGAGAAAAGAGATAGGATCCGGCTTTCGTTCACTAGCGGATTATACAACAATGTACACAAGAAGTTTCAAGACACACCGATGGGAAACGCGAGCAATTGCGATACAGTCCAAAATATTTACGAGGCGTGTGATGAGGAGGCAGATCGCTCGCTTCCTAAAACGCTCTTGTGTCCAAAAGGGAACGTCGTAATCCCGTCGCTGCAAATGTATCGCTTGTTGTCGAACGGATTCAGAGGTTTCGTATATGTCTCGAGAGATCAGAATGTTATTTTCTTTTTTTTCATATGCGAATGAAATACATTGTTTCGACGCTCCGCTCGGTCGCTTTTGTTTATTCAGCTGTCGCGTGGGGGCTCGGAATGTCACTTGTGCGTCGGAGGTCGGTCTGACATTCGTAATGCGGTTAAAAACAGGATGCTTCATTGACGCAGGTCATGTGGCCATGGTCGTGTGACGTTGCTCGTCTTGATATCACGTGATTTCGCGCGCGCGCGCGATTCAAACGGTGTTCGCGCGGACTCGTAGCCTCGTGGCGCCCCCTTAGCTCTTGCATTTGGGGTCTTCGAGCCGCCGGATTTTGGCGTCATGTGACGGTCCCCAATAGCAGCAGCTGGGTCCCGCTACATTGGGGTTGAGGTGACTGTAGAGTTTTGAAGCTCGCGGACCGTGATTAATGTTGATCCTGCGTAAAGCTTTAAAGTGTCCCTGTTAAAATTTGGGGCCAGCTCGCAAAAACTTTGCAAAGACCCAGCGAATTTCGGGAATAGGCGCCATCTAGTGTTCAGAGTGTGAAGTAGTCCTCGTTCAAATTGGGTGAAACCTGATGGTAAAAGCTTCGACTCGCTATAAGCTTCGGAAGTCATGTGACGGTCCAATTGGCATCAGTCGCCGTCCCGCTAATTTGGGGGTGAGGTGACGCTGAAACTTTGAAGCTGGTGGATCGTGTTAAATCTTGGTCCAGCGTAAAGTTTTGAAGTGGACCTGCTAAACGTTGGGGCAAAGTCTTGAAACTCACAGAACGTGCTGGACCCTGTGATTTGTTTTCGAATAAACACCATCTCTCGTTAGAACTTTGAAGTGCTCATCGCCAAAAATTGCTGACATCTGGTGGTGAAAGCTTCGACCCGCTAAATTTGGGGCGTCATCTGAAGATTCTCTTAGCACCAGCTGGATACAGCTAAAGCTTTTTTTTTTTTTTTGCTGGAGCGACGGTAAAACTGAAGTTCGCAGGCCGTGCTACATCTTGGCCCAGCATAAAGCATTGAGGTTGCCCTCCCGCGCGCTTAGCACACATGGTCAGCTGTATCCACCTAATTTTGAGGGGTGACGGTAAAAATTCGAAGCTCACGAACCGTACCGAGTTGAGACCAAAGCGTAAAGTTTTGACGTGGCACTGCCATATTTTGGGAGCTGACCCCAGCGCGTAAAACTCTGAAGTGTCCCTAATAAAAATTCGAGCCCAGCGCGTAACACTTTGCACAGTCCCAGCCAAATGTGGTATACCCGACACCTAGTGTAAAAACTTTGAACTGGTCGAAGATTATTTTAAACTTCAATGAGATGAAGTTAGCGTTTCCTCTTCTCGATTTTCGCGCGCACACAGTTTAAATTCGGGATTTAGGCGTATACTGATATACTTTACCTGAATCGTAAGGTTGTCACGTAGTTTGGTAGGGCATCTAAAACACCCGTAATTCGCACAACTTTGCATCGCATTATTAAATGCTGAATTATAGTTGTGCTTTCGAATTAAACAATTAATTGCTGCGCATAACATCATACAATAGGAACATCGTTGGCATATATATAATGAAATATGGTTTACGAAATACGCTTTACGATATACAGGGTGCGACCGCAAGGACCAGCACATTTGGCACGCTTTGCGAAATTCGAATTCCAAACGTACATACTTGAAATTGGGCTCCCGAACATAGTTTCACGAGATATTTTATGCCCATTTGTTTTTTCTAAAGTTCAAGTTTGAGGTAGCGAACTAATAAAAACAAAGCGAAATCGGAGGTTCCGTATTTCCTATGTCTTATACCAGCTAGCATATTCCTCGTCTGCACACCGATTTATGCGCTCGCTCCCGGGTGGCTTGCTCAACGCAAAAAAGATAAAAACCAAAGGCAGAGGCTGGCGATGAGCAAGATAATCGCGATAATTAATATTTTTAACGAAATATATGAACAATGCCCGCCTAAGAGCAAACTCAAACCAATGTGAAGATGACATATTTTTCTATTTTTAATATTTCACCACCCCTGACTGGAGCTCTCAAAAACAAAATAGTCATAAAAATTTTGCGAAACTACGTTCGCGTGCCCAACTTCAGAAATGTACGTTTTGAACTCGAATCTTGCAAGGCGTGCCAACTGGATTCGTCCTTACAACCGCACCCTGCATATGATGACGACGCAACTTAGCTAAAAGCAAACTTATATTCAAAATGTCACTAAACTTTTAGGACAGGCCCTTTCAGTCTACCTTTTAGTGAAACATTGAGCGGCAATCACAACGCTTGCTTTTGTAACCAACATTGTTTACACTCAGCAGCGGGATAAAGGCGTAGAATTGTAAAAAAGGAGTGAACAAAATTGTTCCCTCTGATTTATACGGACCTTCGCACTCCAATCGAACCTGGCCTAAAAAAGTGCGTACCCAAGTGGACATTTTTCTTATGCAGAATAAACCGGCATAGCCTGGCTGTTGAGATTCGTTCTTGACAAGATGCCGGTGAATTCAATTTTCAAATAAGCATCACCCCTGCTAATTATTTATTTTTTGTTAAATATAACAAAATAGTATTTTATGCTCCTCTTAACATGGCAGCTACTTAATTGGCCACGTTCTAACGGTCTGCGTGCGTAAGTGTTATGGTTCCGTCACGCGTTCATCTGAATACTTTGTTTTTGTCAAGACCGCAGACACATAAAATTGCTGTTCATCACGTGAAAAAGGCAATAAAGTTTTGTATGTTTGAAAAGTTATATTTGTGTCAGGAACACATAGTTATTTAAGGCTCTCCCAAATCACCTTGAGCCTATTGAGAATAAAAACGCCGGCAAAACATTTGCATAGTATCTTCCAGATAACTTGCGGGTGCATTAACTTCAAAGCCATTCAAATCAGTATGTTTTTGCCACAAGCAACATATTCGTGACAAGGGCGCTGGAACAACATCTGCAGGATTGCAGCTTGACGAGTTCCAGCGCCCCAATTACGAGGTTGCAGTGGCACTGGCTAGATGAACATGTATAAACATCCGTACACATACACTTATGGAAAAATGCATATAAAATGTACCTTTTATAATTTTATATTATACGAAATAATGAGGCATTTACATTACAATATTTCTTAGATGGTGTAAATATTTACAACGAATAATTCAATATCAAGTGAAAACGAAGTGTTTATTAAAGTGGGTAATTGTAACGGTATCTTTGAGTACCAAAATTTGTTCTAACGGAGGGAATACGCCTGGAAGCCTGACAGCGTGATAGGTAAAGCGATTAATTTCTTTCGATCTTAGCAAGATTTAAAATAATTCTAATATTTTTTTACGAATTGATGATAAATTTTCAATTAACCTATAACTATGCATATTTTATAAATCAATGATTCTGTGTCTTTCAAAAAGGGGAAAAGAGTGATGGTCACAAGGAACTTCTTCAATTATTCGAAGAGCTTTTTTTGCAGTAGTCGTAACTTGCCCAAGTTTCTCTTTGTGCTCGTTCTCCAAATTAGGTGGAAGTAACAGATAAGTGAATAAAAAAGTGCTGTATAATTTAGTTTTTATGTTTGCTGAAAATATGCTATAATTTCTTATGAATATATGTTACGTGAGGTTTCGAAAACATGTGTTCAGAAAATATTACACCCAGAATCTTAATACTATCAACGCACTCTATTGTGAATGATCCAAAAAGCTAATCGCATGATAATATAACACGTGATCCCTGGCATTGGAGGAAAACTGCCTTAGTTTTTGCACTGTTATTACAAGGGAGTTAATATATATCTACGATTTTAATTGACTTGAAAAGGAGTTTGGTTTAAAAGTAGGTCTTCTCTAAAACCAGAACCTTTTATGCTGGTGTCGTCCGCGGAAATAATAAATTCAGCGGAGGGTTCAATACTTACAATATCATTGACATATATAAAAAACAAATGAGGCTAGGATACTACCCTATGGAACCCCTGCGTAAATGTATTCCGTAGTGAATTTAGTATTGCTAATTTGAACATACGGTACTGAAAATATGACGTTATGAACCTTAACGCACCTCCTCGAATTCCATAACATTTTAATTTATCCAGAAGAATTTAGTGACCTAACTATCAAACGCTTTGCTCAAGTCTATGAATATCCCTGACGTCAAGAGTTCACTCTCAAAATTTTCTATTTTTTTCTACAAGTAAAGCTGTTCCAGTAGATCTGTACTTTCTAAAACCAAACTGCGCGTCCTTCAATAAGGAAAGCTTTGCAAAAAAAAAAAACAAAAACACTTGAAAGTCGAGGATGCACAATTTTTTCACAGGGCTTCATGAAAGCAGGAAGGATAGAAATGGGCCCATAATGGCTCATATTATTTCGCTTACCCACTTTATACAAAATATATACTTTGGCATTTTGCATTTTTTTATGAATTGTTGGATGACAATATAAGATTGTAAGATAAGTTACGCATGGTAATAGTAAGTCCATTGCAAACTTCACTGGTTCCATTAGGTCCTTCACAATCATAGCTG